>BEWF01000328.1:0-60168 GCA_002583695.1 Pleurotus salmoneostramineus
GACAACTTTGACTCGCAAACAAGCAAGTAGCTTTCCTTGAACGCGTCCTCCACGTGCGCCCAGCCCCTATTTGGACGGATGGTGCACCGGAGCCGGATCCCGCATTGTAATCGATCGCCTGCATATGACAGGGAATCACCACCACAAATCTTTTTCATTTCCTCCTCGAGTCCACTGAGTCTCGTCTGCTCGGATTCTACAGGGAATTTCTGACCCGACCGACCCCCAACTTCGTGAAAACCCTTGCGGTTTCAAAACCAGAATAACTCGAATCTCTTTTCCCGGTTCGCTGATATCCCTACCTTGTCGAGCTCCGGACCTGCCCTACCCCCACTCAATAGCCTCACAATAAGGAAGATGTACGTACGACCTTTCCTTTCCGAAGCCCATAAATTAACGGCCTCAATTCCTCGACCTCAACTCCCCAATCTCGCCGTACAACCCCCTATCTTATTTTCGACATACCGAAATGCCAGACGGTGAAAGTAACATGACGAACAACGCTACAGTAGCTGCTCCAGTGCCGACATCGCTCGGATCATTGCAGGGTGCGACATTGCAGGGTGCGACCGGAGGCAGCGCTCCATCCCCAGCACCGACGCGATCTGCACAAAAGGAGAGCAGTTTGGGAACTTTCGGGGTACGGATGCTGTTCAGCAGTTATATGAAGATGATGGCTAATGTTGGGATAGGTCAAATCTGGTTTGGCCCAGATGCTCAAGGTAGGTGATCTCGTTTGATCTTATCTACCTCCCACAACTACGCGTTAAGCGAGAGTTTGTTCGGGAGTTTATATCATGTTTTAGCATTTTCCATGCACGATTTACTCATGGATATTTACAGGGAGGTGTCATCATGGACGTCGTCAATGCTGAACAAGTACGTTTGCCTAATTCTAAAGCACACGAATGTCCCTCACCAAGTCTATCTTTTAGGCCCGTATCGCCGAGGAAGCTGGAGCCTGCGCCGTCATGGCCCTTGAGCGTGTGCCAGCTGACATCCGTGCTGAAGGTGGCGTAGCACGCATGGTGAGTAAACCATTTCTTCGTTTCTTTTCGCATCAAGTCCTCTGCGCGTTGACTCGATGAATGGCCTTGTCTTGCTGATCCGAACTGTGTCATGCGCACTCTGTCTGCGACTTGAACGATTATTACTCGGATCCATCCATCCTTCTAGCCTAACATCGTTTGACGATCCCAAATTTACCTCCCTCTCCAAAATTCTTATCTCAGGACTTTTTACTAACTGCTTTATGTCAGAGTGACCCGAAGATGATCAAAGAGATCGTTGAAGCCGTCACTATCCCCGTTATGGCCAAAGTTCGCATTGGACACTTTGTAGAAGCTCAAGTGAGTTGATTGCCGTCCTTCTTGTTGGTACCTATTCCCAGCGTGTCCGAGTCTATGAGCTCGCCTTTATTCTCCGCTCAGCTGCTAGATGTTTCTTCCGTTCCATAAATTCCCCAACGGGGTTGACATTGCACGTAATAACGACGCACTCACCCTCACCTTCGGCTTCCCAGATACTTCAATCTATCGGTATCGACTACATCGATGAATCGGAAGTCTTGACACCCGCCGATGAAGAGCACCACATCAACAAACACAACTTCAAAGTTCCCTTCGTCTGTGGTTCACGTAATTTGGGTGAAGCCCTCCGACGTATCTCGGAAGGCGCTGCTTTCATCCGTACTAAGGGTGAGGCTGGCACAGGAAATGTTGTTGAGGCCGTCCGACACGCTAGAACGCTCATGGCTGAGATCAGGAAGGCTAGTGTGATGAATGAGGAAGAGCTGTATGCGTATGCGAAGGATTTGCAGGCTCCGTTCCATTTGTTGAAGGAGACGGCGAGGTTGAAGAGGTTGCCCGTTGTTAACTTCGCCGCTGGTGGTGTCGCGACACCTGGTGAGTGAATTCTCGCCGTGTAAATTTGTGGCAACGTTTCTGAAGTCTCTTTTAGCCGACGCCGCTCTGATGATGCAACTTGGCTGCGACGGTGGTACGTCTCCTGGGCTCCATTGTGCATTTACTCCCCGCTGACCATACGCGCATCTAGTCTTCGTTGGTTCGGGCATCTTCCATGTGAGTACTCATCTACCATGATACCCGCCAAGGCCGGCGTTGACTTAGAAGACTACCAGTCTGGCGATCCTGCTAAGCGTGCACGGGCAATTGTCCAAGCAGTAAGACCACACTCGCATTTCGGGTTTCGGACATTGCTAACTTCGTTTCTTCTAGGTGACGCACTACAATAACCCTAAGAAGCTCGCTGAGGTTTCTGAAGACCTCGGAGCCGCTATGGTTGGCTTGACCATGTACGTTTCACTACCCTCCTTACCGATTGATATCCTAATCCTCGTTAAACAGTGATCAAAATCTAAAGGGCGGCCAGATGGCTAAGCGTGGGTGGTAAATTATTCTTAAAGAAGTTATGTAAATACATTGGTAGCAGTGTGTTGATGTATGTCACAAAAGTCTACTCGTCGTCTGGTTAATGGTCGGGCGTCCGGGCTTGGCGCCCTTGCATCTCGCATGTCGACGCTACGTCATCGCGCCTGCCACCGAGCTAAGCTCCGGCGTTCACGATGGCACCCTCTCAAACTTATCCCAAACCACCACCACGACAAGCCACACAGTCTACCTAATACTCACAAGTACATTCCTTGCTAAATAACACTAATGGCACAAAAAGACAAATCAGCCGACGAGGTCCTCAAGGAATTCATAGCCGTAAGTGGATTTCGGGCTGCGAGCTTGCACCTGTTGGTTTTGTGCATGTATGCTAATGAATTTGCTTTTGTCGCTGCTTGAACTACGTAGGTTGACCCCAAGTCGAAGTACACGTTTGACAGTGAGCGCGACGCTCCGCAATCAGAGATATGTCGAGAAGGAGGAGAGAAAGGTAGAGAGTGTATAACAGTACGTCACAGTGCTTAAAGGGAACAGGATTTGAAGCCTAACCTGCCCGTCGTTTTGCCTTACCAGCTGCAAATGCATTCTAAAAAGCTGTTTGAGACGATGCAGGTGGGTTTGGAGTCGAGCTTTCTGCCTCATTGATATTAACGAATCGAGTTTTAGGACTTTGGTTTCTTTTGTGCACTTCCTATGGATCCGGAACGAACTTACATGGAATGCACGCCTCTGTCGAAATATTAATCTGATGCGCCTCATCAGACATTGTTTGTAGAAGTATCGGATCCTCTCAATACACCGAGCGTCGCGCTCTTCGCGGACAGTTTCGTCCTATCAGTGAGCCTTTACGTTACTTTGAAGATTTCCTTGACTGTGCCAGGCTATCCAATAACCTATCAGTAGCATTTACCTTCTATCAGCCGTCTGGTACCCATGTCGCACCCGTCTTGATGGTCGCCTGGCTCGCCAGCCCGTTTATCTACCATATTCAAACTGGTCGGGAGCGTTATCACCTTGGAAAATCAGACTTACGTTCGCTCTCTACCTCTTGTATGTCTTGGAAAGTTCCACGGTGTCACCGTGAGCTCGGTCTTTCCCCGATCGCCCTGTGTTCTATCAAATCCTCAAGCCACGCAACCTCCATAAGAACAGGAAAGCTCACGGATGTACATGATCGATCACGAAGATCAATAGACCGGACTTGACCTGTCCCTCGAGGTGATAATCGTGACTAACCTCCGCTGAAACTAGTAGACTTTTGGGGATGGGGAATAGGTGAGACCACAATGTTCTGAACAGGTCATGGGCAATCATGTATAAATTTGGACCTCTGCCCTCCTAATTTCACTCACAACAAAAGGCGTTAAGAGAGGACACGCCTAAACGCCATTGATGTAGCTTTGGTGACAAGGCGTGGGCCAACAAGCGACTCCCTTTGCAGCATTCACCCAGGTCGACAGGTGAGTATTTGGTTTACCAACGCTTTCAGCGCTGGCCGGCTTTGACGATGGTCCTATAGATATTTATGATCGCCAGAACCCGCGCTCGAATACGTGCGCGTCGCCCTTACCACGATCTTTACGCTCATATATGCGCGCACGTCAAAACCCGTCAACATCAACTGGACGGGAGAATCAGACAGGGAACATATCAATAACATGTCATTCAGGTTGTAAACTTCACAGCCCTGCTTTCCTTCCCGCCTTACTGGCTCCGCTCATTTACGATCCAGATGCCTTGCTCTGTGATCTTTATATACGATATGTTCTGGGTGTTCTAGGTGGTACCTTACTTTCCACATAGCTTAAATATCCTACCTTGACCTTTCTTTCTTTTCAGGTCCTCTCTAATCGTTTCCCCAACCAGGCCCTCTCCGAGGCTAAACCTTTTTACATTCTTTCGAGGTCCCTCAGGCTCCACACATTTTGACACGATGGGCCAAATGAACCCTGCCCAGCTGCATTATGTCGAAGTAATGTGTGAATCGATCCTACACGGTAAGGAGTTCTTTGGTGGACTTGAATAACGTTATATCATCTGACTCTGCGTTGTTTCATACAGGCGTGTACGCTGTTCTTGTCGTGGTCGTGATATGGCTGTTGATGTTCGTCAATACCATTGTTTACGAGCTGAAGGTCACTAATAATGATTCCGACGAAAAGAAACCACCGAAAAATGCCCATGATCCACAAGGTCATGTTCTACGCCGGCATCGTTATGTTCGTCCTTGCCTCCTGCCATCTTGGCCTGGTGATACAGCAGGTCACTGTCCCTGACGTGCCCATCAAGAATGCTCAAGCTCAAGTGTCCATCGCTACTCTACAAGTGAGGGCCCCTCGACGGTCAGAATACTTGCGTTTGCTCACCATCACAATAGTTTATGATAGGCGATTGCATCCTCATCTGGCGTGTCTGGGCCGTCTGGAACAAGAACTGGTGGCTCACTATCCTACCTATTCTTCTGATGCTAGCGTCAGCTGGTACGTCTCACCTTGATCTGGATGATCCTCCGTTGATGCCCGTGTTCTTGTAGGCGTGCGTTTCGCCATTGTCGGTGACCTTGCCAGCGTCGTCAAATTCTCTTCTGATCCTTCAACGGCTTTGATCGTCGCGAATATCGGCATCTGCACCCTTCTGATTGCAGGAAGAATCTGGTACGATGCTTTCATCAAGTAATGTATGATACACAGCGACTAAAGCGTGGTGTTATTGGACAGGTACCTCCAGCGTAAGATTGGCCAGAGTCTCAAGGACTCACCTTCGCGACGAACCTACACTGGGGTTCTTATGCTTCTCATTGAATCTGGAGTTCTTTATTTCTTGGCTCAAGTTCGTGCATCAATGTATCCGTTGATCCATTTTTTCCACTGAACACCCCTTCAGTTCCTTAGTCTCATTCTCGACGCGATACACAATCCAGGCGTCCATGCTGTCCTTGACATGCAGATCCCCATCATCGTAAGCAATGTCGTTTATAATTACGAGGCGACGCTAACGGTTGGATATGCGTTCACAGGGGATTTTACCGACTCTAATCGTCCTTTTGGTCCACCTGAACATGGTCCCTGGTAGCCGTGTTCAAGAAGAATATATGTCGACCATCCAAAGTGGTTTCAAGGCAGCTTCTGGCAAGACCATTGGGTCTACGACAGTTGGTTCGCGGTCGCAAACGATCTCATTCGGACCTGATGTTGAGATGGGTGAATCCCAAGAATGGAAGGTTGCTAATCGCTCACAGGGGAGCGTGTAGGATATAGTCGACGGGATAGGATGAAGCTGTGACTGTCTTCTATTTATTTATTGGTTCTTCTTTAGGTCTCCCCGTCGTACCCGTCGTACTTCCCCGCTGTTATTATTCTCGAGTCTGTTTATTAGGATACTCAGTTGTAAACTACCCGGCAATGAGGATATCGGATTTCACAAAACAACTACTGACACACTCCATCGAAGGCTCCCTCGCAGACTCTGAATGTCGATAGCGTCAATCGCCGACTCCAAATGAGGAGACACATCAAGACTAGCATATTCACTAGCGACTACTAATTCAAGCTCGGCTCCAGGGAGTGCATAAGGGATCTCACCAGATGAAGATCGTACTGGACCATCCCATACAAGTGGCCCGACGATCCCTCTTCTGCTCAAGAAAAAATGCTCGCACTGACAAATGCCAAAGGTAGGTCATGCTCGCATAATTTCTAATTCGCCCTTGGGCTAAAGCTCCGTGACCGCATCAAGAGATGGGGTTTGTGAAGGATCGGGATATTCTGGTACGAATGTACCATCTGTTGCCTTCTCCAACTGCATAGCAGCAATTTTCCGCCGTCGTTCAGCCGCTTCAACGTCAAGATTAGCCAGCTCGACCTCGTAGAGTGCCTGTGCCAGTTCTTGTTTCAAATTGGAGAAGGTAAGAACCGCCTTCACGGCAGTAAGTGTCTTAGCAGCGATGTTCTGAATGAGGGCGTTAGTCACGGAGTAGACGACGAAGTAACGACTAGGAATTCGGAAGGACGAACCTCACGCTCACGGACTACATCAGCCCATTCCTGTTTGATTTGCACTGGTTTCGTATAATTCCACTTTGGACGTTCAAGTATGTGAGGCGTAGACGGAATTACTGGGGACGCTGTGGTGCTGGTAGATTCGTCGACGACATCAGGGGGGATCTGAGACTGGCGCGGGCCTGTACGTGGAGGAGGACCTCCCCGACGTGGGGCACCGTAGCGCGGTCCGCGAGGTGGGCTGTTCTTTGGATTTAGAGGTGGCGGAGGTTTATCTTTCTCTTGAACGAGAGGTTTTTCGCTGCGATTCACGTTCTTTGATACCTGCGCAGAGTCGCTCATTTGTATGTCACCATCTCTATCTTGCCTGGGTTTCGTCGGTATTTCGCGTTTTATGCCAGTAGGAGGGAGAAGAGATTGTGCAGGTTCAGATTTAACCTGTGGCGTTGTCCGGGACGACGATGGGATCATTGGTGACCTTTCTTTCGGTTCGGTGGGGAGGAGGGGAGACCGAGCTGCTTCTTCGCGTTTGATATTGACCTGGCTTGGTTTGGGTGAAGCCTGTGCAGATTTTGTATCCTCAGGTTCGGTTTTCACGCGTGGTGTATCGTGCGATCCTCCTTGCCTCAACGGCGGCGGTGTGATGGAACGAGGCCTGGAGGGTTGAGTCTCGAGTTTGATACGCTTGGGAGAAGGGGGACGACGAAGCGGAGGGGGACTTCGTGGTCTGGCATGGTTAGTTGGAGAAGGAGGCCTGCGGGGTGGAGACGCGGAACGACGAGGAAATCTGTCAGAATAACCACCTATAGAAACTAGTATGAGTTCATGGCCGACCAAAAACTGCGAAGAAAATCACATACCAGGTCTACGACTATCCGAACCACGATAATCTCTGTCGGGTTCTCTAATCCGTCTGTCCGGGGGCGGCCCGTCCCTTCTCCGGTCATCGTAGACTCTGTAGCTTCTGTCGCGGTCGTGCCAATTTGAAGGCCCATCCCTCTCCCTGCCTCTATATCCTCCTCGAGGTGGCGACGGAGAACGCGCTTCGTAGCCTCTATCATACCCTCTTGGCCTACTATACGAGTCGTAATCACGACTTCGTTCTGACCAAGGCCCATCTTGACGAGAACGAGGTGGTGGGCCTCGAGAGTAAGGCGGTGGCGGCGGCGGAAGATAGCTATCTACCTCTCCTCGCGGCCGTGAAGGCCGTCTATCGTCATCTCGTTTTTCATGCCAATCATCGCGACGTCCACTGCGATATGGAGGACTTGGGGGTTCGTGTCGACGAGAGGTGTAGTCATCCGGGCGCCTAATGGGAGACGGACTACTACGAGGCAGAGGTGGCTTGGGTGGCAAAGTATTCATGCTCGTCAACATAAACGATGACGAACTGGCATGAATACGCCGTCGCGGACGGTGGACGCAGAGCAAATGGAAGAAAAGGCGTCCAATGGCATTGTTTGGCTTTGGCCTCGTTTACATAAACCCCCTTTGACTTTGGCGACCATCCAAAAATGTCCCGGACACTCTCCCCGCTTGCTTCACTTTCTCAAATCCAATGTACCCCGTCGAGGACTGATGGAATACCTGAAGACCTGGAAGAGGATCTCAGAGCCTTTGGGTGTAAACTTATCCATGAAGCGGGCATTTTGTTGAAACAGTTTGTTCGTTCCCTTTTTATATCGCTAATTATTTCTAATCTCATTCTCTAGGAAACAAGTTGCAGTCGCTACGGCGCAGATATTATTCCAGAGATTCTGGTTCGTGTCTTCGATGAAGCAGTATGGGATCGGAGTACGTCGTAGTCAATCTTCTGTGCGTTAGTCAATTAATGAACTTGGTCTACAAGGACATGGGTATGGGAGCCCTGTACCTCGCCTCAAAGCTGGAAGAATGCCCACTTCGCATGCGAGACCTCATCAACGTATACGACCTCCTTCTCCAACGAACGACCCACCGATCAGCTGGTAACACGTCCGAATTCAAGTACAATCCAATGTCATACTTCGGGAATACCTTCTACGAGCTCAAAGACGCTCTCATCGTAGCAGAAATGCAACTGTTGAAACGTCTAGGATTCAACGTCAATGTAGTCCTGCCTTATGGGACCCTCATCAACTACATGAGAGTACTGGGCTTGACGAACCACGAAGATGCCTGCTCGAAGGCATGGGGTTACCTCAATGATGCGTAGGTTCCCGTATTTTATCTAAGCTTGCTCGTATCCTCTACACTGACATGTGTAGCCTTCAAACTCCTGTATACGCACTCTACTCAATGCCCACGATCGTCAGCGCCGCCATCTTCCTCACAACACGCACTCTCAACATTTCTTTACCCTCTAAATCGCCCAATTGTTGGTGGGATCTCTTCGATGCGGATTGGGAAGACATATGGTCGATATGTGGACACATCATGCGTCTCTACAGGCAAAGGTCACCCGACGACCGCCAACGCGTCATGGGCTTGGTGAGCAAGAAGGACATACGGAAGTGGCTCGAAGACCATCCATCATCCATGGCACAGGATCGTATAGACCATAGCTAAAATATTCGGGGTATACACTATGGAATATGTAAATACATCGCTACATGATTACCCAGAGAGAAAGAGGAATTGGGATCAGCCGATACATAGGGAATCTTGATAAATAGATGGTGAGCGTGAGTGTGGGCGTTGGGTGTGGATGCAGAACGCTCAGATGTAGAACATTGAGCGGAAAACCCTCTCGTGGATGGGTCGGTACCCATCTCTCCAGGGCGCGAGTTGGAACTGACTCGTGCCGCCAGTGCTGACAGACGAGGCATCAGAACCAGTGAAGTCGAGGCTTGGGTCGAAATAGAACGCCGCTCGTGAGCAGACGAGCTAGAATACGGGTCAATAAGATGTTCAGCATAAACGAGGAAAACGAACTGACATCAGCATCTAATGGTCGCTCGCCGTCAGTAAAGCCATGTTGTGTCAACGTAACGAGAAAAACTTACAGTAAACGGGGGCAGGGATAGACACTGAACGGGTGGCCTTGCAGTAGGCATGGCAAAGAGCGAAGGACAGGGCTTGGAGACTGGCGATACGATGTCGAAACTGAGCGCAAGCTATTTCAGAAGGCACAAAAGACGCACTGATCCATGTTAGACTCGAACACTTCGTCAAGCAAAACGATATAATGCGAAGGTCGGCTGGCTGTGAGATGAGACAGGATTGATCAATTCAAGAGGATTAGACGGTGGAAAAACATGGACGTACTTCCGAGGAGACCACCATGACTCTGTAGGTAATAGTCCGACGCGAATGGACTCTGAAGACCAGTGTCGGCAACGAAACCAGGCGGGCAATTACCGCTCCTATCTGCATGGCTAGATATGTTTGTAGTGAGTTAACAGGTATATCCTAATGATGTACGGAAGGAACTGACCTAGGTGGAGGGAAGAATCGGATGTGATGCCTAAGCCAGTGGTTGATTGAGACATGAATTGATCAGGCACGTCAGATCCTACCTTTTACCGACAACAATGAATGTCAACTTCGGACGAGGATCGCTGATTCCAGCCGTCATGAAAGCCTGCTGAACCCCGGCTTCACGAAAACCACGTCAACATTTGCATTCAAGGATGCAGGAAGAAGGAAGCAGGAAGCAAGGATCCAACTTACCATAGACAGCCTTAATCTCGCTATCGGCGACGACTTGGTATTCACCCTCGGATAACCCGTCACGATAGAATATGATCTACTCAGGAGATCAATAACTATGAGGACGGGACAGGGACATTACGAACCCTAGCAGGCGAAGCCTTGTTCTTCTTCCCGAAAGCCAAAACAGCCCGCTAACAACGACATGTAAGATCACCGCTCATTCAACTTGACTAGTAAGGGCTACGTACCTTGACCATCTCTTCGAGATCATGGATCCTCTCCTCACGAGGGGGTTGCACCCGCGTCATACTGGCGTACTGCGTCCCATGCCTATCATGAGAGAACACCAGGCTCGCGACGGAGGGTTTATCTCTCACGCCGGGGCCTGGGTGACTGACGTCCGCACCTGAGGTAGATTAGACGAGGGTGAAAGGAGATAGAGGACAGTTCAGCTCACCCATGATGATGAATGGCTGCTGCTTGAGGAGATTCAATGTATTGGACATGGGGATTGAGTTTATCCCGCCGAGACGAGCATTGATCCTGTGAGTGGTATTATTTGTAGTTAAATTTGTGAAGATAAAGCGAGAACCCACTTTAGAGCAACATTGTTACAATACTGATCGTTGAATGCGGAGCGACCCCTGTCAAAAATCTTCTTCTCGCGAACGCACTGAGTAATAACGCCTACACGAAGCGATGAGATTGAATGCAATTGGGATTTGTCAATCACCTACCGGTCATGACATCACCCCAAAACTTGACTGCCGCTCGAATTGGGGCGGCATTCTGAGGAAGGATAATGATGAACAGAATATTCTCCGGAGCAAGGCCGAACTTCTTGACGTAGGCCAGCATCTGGTCCAACGCATTGCTTAAGGACTAATGTGTGATGGGCGTTAGGACTAAGGTCTGGTATGTTGGGGGTTTAACAGACCTTTTCGGGAGCTTGGGGCGAGCCAGTAATGAGATCGGCGCAGTCTGCAACGTCTAAAAGTCTGATTAGCATCGCGAAGGGTTGACGGAGCCACGTCAATGCTACGCACTCATCCCTGATTCAGTCGAGCAAGACACAGATCAGTGGTTAAGAAGGCAATAAGGATGCATACAACCTACCGTGAGCAACACAGCTATCTTTCAGGGTGCGAGCAAACGTCTGGATTACCGAGGTTTGAATGCTCCCTACGAAATTGACGATGGCCCAGACAGGCAAGGAGGCGGCAGTATGGAACATTTTGCCGACGAGGTTCCACGAGCCATTGCGCGGTTGCTAGGAGGGAGTAGTGTTCAGTACGGACAGTGGTAGAAAAAGCCACAAAGGTGACATACCACAGCACCACCGTGACCACCATATACGACCTGGGGAACGTCGAGGATACGACCGTTGACCTGCAGTGGCTGAAGATTAATCTCCATCCCTGCCTCAGCAATTATATCGTTAGTGGCATATTGCTGAGCCTGTATTGAAGTGGTCATCAACAGAGCAGCAGAGGTAGCAACAAACAATGACTTACAGGTCCCTCTAGTCTTTGGTTTCCGAAGGTACCTTCCTGGATGGCTCGAAGGCGCTCATGGGGTTTCATCGTCGCGAACCTCTGAACAGCACCGGACTGGATGTCTTCAGGGATCTTTCCTCGGTACATCTGCCCAGGTACGACTGCACACAGTTCTGCTGGTACCACCGCTTTACTTCCATCCTTGAAGATTGAAACAACAAATCCAAAGCATTCGGAGTGGAGGATAGTGATGTTGTGCTTGCTCTTGAAATATCGCTGGGAGGTGGGGGATCAAATACATAAGAAAAACAAAAGGACGGTGACAATTTGGGGAAAGGACTCACGGCGACGGTGGTTTGCATCCCATTCTCCTCAAACACATAGTTACCAGCATTCGGCTCGAGCGATATCACTCGTTTCCTGCCCCGCATGCCAGGTGATTTGACGGTGATCTGGCGCTTCTTGAAGTGCTTCTCCAGGATTCGGTATTTTGGGTCCCTCGGTGTGAGCTTGACGACTTGTCGAGCATCTCTGAAGCCTAGCAAGCTGACAGCGATGTCGATGACGGAGCCACTTTCGTACCTTTAATGTCGATGGGCCACAGACATATATCAGCGCTCAAGCGACGAGGAGAATTTATGTGGGACGTACATGGCCGCCATCGAAACGTCGATGTTGATAAGCATTCTGCCAATTGAAGGTCGGACAGACCTGTGCAGAAGTGATGTTAGTGAACGTGACTCGTTTCGCTCAGCGAAACCTCACTGGAAAAAACCTCGCCAAAGTTCTAACCCGCCTCCAATTTTCTGAGAACCAGTCTCGACGAAGTACGCCCTGGCATTACGTGGAAAATTCGTCCTATCCAAGCCAACACGTCTCAGAAATTATCTTTGAAGAGCCAAAAAGACGCGTTTGAAGGACTCACCAATTTTGCCCTTGCCGAATGATAAGCTGAAGGAGGTTGATCGCGGGAGTCGACTGTTCCAGCGACACCGATCCCCCCTGAGTTTGGATCAACGCGTTCAAGTTCCTGCAAGAAAATCGTCAATAACGATGACGACGCGTCGACGGGGGCTTGTGACGCGTACGTTGGCTTGATTGGTTCGGCTTGAGTCCGAGTGAGGGTAACTTTGATCCTGGCCGATGCATTGGGGCCAAAGCGGACCTCAAGCTACAACATCCGACGCGTTGAGATGAGTCAACCCGAAAACAAAAAACCACCACAAATTTAGCTATGTACTCACCATGGCATTGCTCTGCCCACCAAAGTCAAGTACCCTTGACGCGAAAAGTATCGCATTCCCGTCGTACGCGAACCGGGGGTTGAAATATTGCGGGTACTGGACTTGAAGTTCGTGGATAATTTCTTGTCTCCGTTTACGTATTCTCTGTACAGGTTCGAAGTCTACAATGCAGCACGAGCAGAAATTCAGGTTAAAATGCTTATTTTCGCGTTTAAGCGGCGAGCGAGGGACCTTACCGACTGAGGAAGTTGTGCGGTGATGGGTTGAAGTTGAACAAAGCAAGCCTCGATCGCGATCGATGAAGTCACTCACCGGAGTACTGGTAATACGCCTTGGTAGGCAACCTATCAAAGTTTAAGTACGCTATGATAAGAACAGATAACCGGGAAGGCTAAGTACTTAGTGATTGAGAAAGCGTTCGTGCGAACGGTCAATGGCTGGCCGGGGCGCTGCGATGGCATGTCGGGTTGAAGTTGAACGTTGGTTAAAGTGCTGTTGAAGCGTAAGACGTGGGAAGGAAATGTGAGGTGAGTGAACGGTCCTGAAGTTCACGAGAAATAGAGCGAATAGGTGTCTTATATACCAATGCCTATGCACAGCTGAGGTCGAGGGTTAGCCACGAGTCATATCGGATGATAGAAATCCTCATGTCGGAGTCCGTCAGATACGCGCCCCATGGGTGTCTCAGAAGAAATGGAAGCCGTCTCTATTGAACACAAGGAGTCAAGACATCGGCAAACGAGTACTTCTGACTACTTTGAAGAGAAAAACGGTATGGGTGAACAACGGAGTCCGCGGAGGTGGAACAAGAGATGATAAGCGTAGAAGATAAAACCATTCCGTAAAGTATGGACAATCAGAGAGCCAGCCAAAGGAGGGGAAAGGCAGGAAGCCCAGCGGTGACAAAGCGATGACACAGTGTGAAGTCGTGAAGTCGCTCAGCAGCAGCCACCAGACTGTTGCTGCTGGACAGGGTTGGACGGAGTGATAGTCGACGACTTGTTGGCGGGACCGGAAGCCGAAGAGCCCATGCTAAGGAAGGCAGATGAATGGGGTGAAGAGTCAGTTTGGATATCTAGACTCACCGGTCCTTGATTTGCTTGGCCATCGTCAAGAAGGCCTGCTCTACATTGGTGGCATTCTTGGCAGAAGTCTCCAAGAAGGGGATAGACAACTGGTCGGCGAAGTCCTGACAAAGGGTGGCTACTGAGTCCTGGTCTGTCTAAATGGACATGGCGGAAGACGAACCTTTGCAACGCTGTACTCAACAACCTTCTTGCTAGTCAAATCCGACTTGTTTCCCACCAGCAACTTGTTCACTCCCTCCGAGGCGTAGCGGTCGATCTCTTGGAGCCATTGCTTGACATTTGAGAACGTGTCTGAGAAACACATGAGTGAGCTGATAAAAGGGCACGTTCTGGGGTGCTAGCGCACCGTTATCCGTAACGTCGTAAACTACGATGATTCCATGGGCGCCACGATAGTAGGATGACGTGATGGTGCGGAATCGCTCCTGACCTGTGGAAAACACAACATGAGTCACGACATACAGCGTAAGAATGGCCGAGACTCACCAGCAGTGTCCCACTATTAACAACGAAGATAAGAAAGCAGGTTAGCCAATGTGCGGCAGAAAACGTGTTCTGAAGAAATGGAAAGGAAGAACAAGAGCAACCCCAAAACATGTCTCAACCATGTCACCGCCTTGCCCAGCCAGCATCGCTCGCTCGATGCGCCGCCGGTATGGTCCGCATGGCCATGCCCAAAGCCCAGAGGAACCCACAAGAAGGAATATGAAGTACCCACAATCTGTAACTTGACGGTCTTGCCCTCCAACTCTATTGTTCTAATCTTGAAGTCGACTCCAATGGTGCTGATGTAGCTCTCGGTGTAGGTGTCGTCGGCGAAACGCAGAAGCAAGCAAGACTTTGTGAAAAGAAGTCAGAAGCTGCGGCATGATAAAGGGAGAAAACGAGGGCGGGCATTGGCTCACCTTGCCGACACCGGAGTCACCGATGAGGAGGAGCTTGAAGAGGTAGTCGTACTCGCTGGTGTGCATGATGAGCGGAAGGAGTAGGGCGGGGAAGACGATGAGCAAGGCAGTTGAGTGGGATGAAGAGGGTTGTGACTGAAGTGGCAAGGGCAAGAGTGACAACCTGGTGACAACGCGTGTCCGCTCAGAACAGCCGGAAACTCCGCCCGGCCAATCCACTTGCCCTTTCAAGCGCCGACGCTCGGGCCATCAAACGGACAACCTACCAACATCATTGTGGACCTCCCCAATCGCTGTGTCAAGGGACGACTGGATTTCCCTCAGGCAGCTCTCGGGCTCGACGGCTTGCTTTCTGTTTTATCTCAGGGTCTGTGCTTTGCCGCGACGACTTCTGGCTACACCAAAAGCTTTTGGTTGGCTTTTGGAAAAGGGAGGCTATCAAAACTGTCACATACTGGGACACAATCTCGTTGTGTTGATGATACGAACAAATCTCAAACAAATACAATGGTTGTGATCATTGGGGCTGATGCTATGTGACGCTGGACATGCTTTCGTAGAAGAAATGCAGCGCTCAGGCCAATGTATGGCGTCGCCGCTTGACTACCACCATCATTATTATCATCAGGCTGGACCACAAATGGACGATTAGGGTTTCCTCGGGCTCGACAGCTCGCTTTCTGCCCTTCTGTTCGCTGTTTCTTTCCCTCTGTCCTTTGGCTTGCCTATATCTCTGGCTACGATGCTTCGATAGTCTGGGAGTGGGCCGGGTCAGTATGATTGCGAGGAGATCGCCAATGGATTTCAACCACGCTATACGTATTCAGTGGCCACTAGATGATATGCAAAGGCATTTCTCTCGATCTATAAACTCGCCTTGAATCATCACCACAGGAAACCAAGTGTGTATGATGCTTTTTTCACTATTTTCTCGTGCCACAAACTGAGATATTCGAAGAAACGTCATAGCGAACCATGGTGCTGAGCTCTCACCCTCCGAATCGCCGCTGAAGGACCCGTCGACTGACGCGTAGACAAACCCGAATAATGGAAAACCTTGACGGACAAAAGCAGGGATTGCAGAGACCGCAGCTCTTGTCAGTTTACTGCTCTAAAATGTACTTCGATTATCCAGGCGGCGATATGTGGCTCCAATAGCGCACCTCACCGCGCATGCTATATACCCAAGTATATCGTTATTGACTGCGACACATCGCATTGGGAAGCTTCGGCTCGCGACCTCTCAGCAGCACTGAAGGCTGCAAACGATATAGTAATACCGCGAACGTAATCCCACGCACCACTAAATATCCATCCTGACACGGACAGTTTGTGTTGCAACACAAACGGAATACCTCCTGGTCGGCCATCATGATAAGATAAGATAAAGGGACGTAACACGCTTCGGTTAAGAGTCACGCCTTGAAAGTTGACCACCATCAACATTGTGTAGCCTCCCTTCCGTAGCTCTGGTTGCTTCAAGAGGAATAAGACTGATCTCACACTCGACTGCTCGCTTCGGTGTCACTCACCATACAAGCTCGTTTTTTCTCCACCTCGAGGCACCCGACTGGCCCTCAACCAGTCGAAGGGTTCCTGAACCCCTGCTTCGACCGAGCCACCCAGGCATCAAACAACGGCGACAACCTCCACCACTGCCACCACTGCGTCGAGAGCTGTTGGAAACGGGGACCTGGAGGTTACCATACACTATCATGTACCTCGACGCCTAACCGAACCTTGCTGTGCTGCTAACGCTAAAGAACACACATCTGCTACCTGTATCTCTGGCTCTGAGCTTCCATAATTGATGCAATCAATCGATGTGTTTTCCGTATGTTTCTGACAGAAACAATGGTGGCTGAGAACCAGCTCCAAGCGCCTGCACAGACACCGTGACATACCACTAGGAACCTTTGGCCGACTACCTCCAAGTACGCGCTCCACGCCTCGGGAACCCGCCTAAGCCATTTTAGGACACTGCTTCTCAAAGACGGCTTACAGATTGATTCATCACGAAAATACGGCGCGTCGAACGGGCGAGAGTATCGTCACCTCCAAGAGTTGAAATTCAGCCTCCCGCCTTTGAGATCGACCACAGCGAGTCCTGCTGTTACCATAAACTTAAGGATGGAGTCTACGCGCCGGACGCTTTTATGGCTTACTGCAATATCTCTCCTTGGTACGCCTACGGTCGCTCAGCCGGGTGGTTTCAAGCTTCCCATGCACCGCGTGTATCGGGAAAGTGGACAAATCTACCGCAACTCGTTTACGACCCACGCTCCAATAAAGAACGTTCATGAAAGGTACGTTTTTCTCCCGCCCTTGCATACTACCTATCTAACTTGGGTTCATCGCGCTAGTGCTTACATGGTCTCCGTAACGTGCGTTCATATACTTGTCCTTCTACTTGCGACACGGGTTTGCTCATGTGCATCATGGAATTTAGAATTGGTGCTCAAAAGCTCCCAGTGATAGTGGACACTGGTTCTTCCGATTTGGTAAAATTACGCACCTCTGTCATGTGTCCTCATTCTCATCGAAATGCTCCCGGCATCTCTGACAGTGGGTTGTCTCCACCAAGTGCACAAATACAGACTGCAACAGCGTCGGAAGATACCAGTATCTCACGAGCACTCTCGTCCCCTCTCACGAACCATTTCAACTCAACTATCTGTCCGGCAGTGTCTCCGGCGACGTCAACTTTGAGACTATCGTCGTAGGACCATACGAGATATCTCATCAAGCTTTCGGCAAGTGATATATTTCCCTTATCCCCCTCTTTCCCTCTCGTCCTCGTTTTTGCCTTTCTTGTCATTGAATCATCGGCTCAATCCCTTATTAGCTCTTGCAAACGACACCAAAAACCTCGGCATGTCCGCCACCGGAAACTCGGGAATAATGGGGCTCTGCTTCGGCCCCGCAGCATCCATCTCCCCCAGCATCGGCGGCACTCTCATGGATAACTTGTTCGCTTCCCTCCCCGAGTCCAACCGCTACTTCGCCTTCAAACTCGGTCGGGACGTCACCACCAGCACGAACTCTTCAAACGACACACAACCCCAGCCTGGATCCTCTTCGTCTCTCACGTTTGGTCAAATCGATACAGACTACATCCAATCCCTGGACGATGTGACGTTCCACGCTGTCTCAAAAGCAGGCACAAGTGACTATGACTTCTGGAAACTATCATTACGCTCGATCACCATCAACTCGATACCATTCGAGCTGTCCCCGTCTTTAGTCCCAGGTGCTGACTCGCCTATCGCCGTGCTGGATACTGGAACAACGCTTATCCTCGGGCCTACCGTCGACGTTGATGCTATCTACCAAGTACTCGGCCAGGGCGCAAGAAAGGACCCATTTACCGGTGCATACTACATCCTCCGAAACATCAGTTTGAATGTTAGCTTCCGTCTCGGCGATAAAGACTCCGAAAAGGAATATCCCATCCACCCACGAGATATGAGCTGGGCTGAAGGTAGTCAACAACCTGATGAATGGTGCCTAGGCGGCATTCAAGCCAACGACGGAGTCAGTAAACCCATGTTGATCTCACCCTTCGGTGCCTTACGCATCCATGCATCAATCCCTCGTTTATTGATTCATAAATCCTTACACAGGTTAATTCGGCGGACTGGCTTTTTGGGACTACGTTTCTCCGCGTGAGTTTCACTATCCTCCCCCTTGTTCACTTTTACGTTCATGTTCCCTACATCTTCTCCTTGTTGTTGCTCTTTTACGTGGATGGCTAATTTGTTCCTTGGGCAGAACGTTTACGCCGTTCATCAGGGCGCTAGTTCCACGAACCCGCCCCGTATAGGCCTAGTGAATCTCACCGATCCCGCCACCGCTGCCGCCGAGTTTAGGAAGGAAAGAGGGGCAGGAGAATCACCTATTCCAAATGCGAACACACCCGTGCACAATCACAACCACAGTAATCAACTCAAACAATCATCATCCGAATCCATCACCTCATACATTGCATCGAGCCTATGTGGATTCATGGGTGGCGCCGTGATGACAACCCTATTTCGAGCAAGAACGCTCATCTCGTCAAAAGGATATAACAATAATGGGGTGGTGAAGATCTGAAGAGTGGAGAGGTGAAATTTGAGAGGTTTGCTTGACCGCTTGGTAGGTGAAGTAGAGGTAGCGTAGGGGAAAGTAAACCTGACCTAGAACTCATGCTATCGTAGTCAAACAAGGTTGTAACCCTCCCCGGCGTCCAGTCCAACAAAAATACTAGTCGACGTGATGCCTGGTTCTTTTTTTCAAATGGTTCCAAAGGTTCTGGTTTAGAGGGGCGGCTCGCACGATGTTCACGCCTGCATGGCGCACTTGTGGCGACCTTCCAAGAAAAGAAAGTAATGCCCACTTGTTCATCTTGATGTAAGCAACGCCGCGGATGTCCAGAGAATCAAAAGCAGAGTGCTAAATGACGTTGGTATTGGCATAAACGGCCGGTCGAAGGATAAAGGAGAGCCATAGAGCTAAGGTGGGTAGCTCTATTTGAGAGGAAGTTTAGCATTGAGAACGTTCAACTCTGGTGATCTGAGGATCTTTTCGTGTCGACACCCGACTCGGGCGGTGAACCCTAAGAAGCGGAAGAAGCGTCGAAACTTGACAGGCAGGCGGGAGAACAGGTTGTGCTGAGATATCCACCCAGATCTTGCACGCCATTACGTGCATGGCGCGAGTGCGAGTGCCAAAGAATGAGAACGAGTGCACGTTGCGTGAAGAAGCACGGCCATGGCTGAGATGCGAGTGCGTGCAACACAATCTGCAACCAGGATCCAATATTAAAATTGATGAGAAAAAAACACGTTGAAGGGATAAGAACGTTTCTGTAGCAGATCCGCCAGATTGGTGCGTATCTTGGGTTGGGGTGGAACTGTGCAGAAGGAGTGGTCGTCAAACGTGTAGAGAGGTGAAAAAAGGGGAGAATTTTTTGGCTCGTGGAAGGAAGCACGCCCTGCTCTGTGACGACGTCTGTCTGGAGAAACGAAGGGCATGCAAAGCAAAGATAAAGTCGTTTAGTACCCAATGGGATGCCAATGCCTCAACGTCCAGTGGAAGGAAACACAATCTGGGCTTGATTTGCTCGGTCAATAGGTCAAGATGTTCATCAAAAATGAAGATATATTCCTCTTACACATGTTCCCTTGACTCAAGTTTCGATAATCTTCGTCGTCGATGTCCATGGTGTTCAACATGGCATCTGGCGGCAGGATCCGGACTAATTTTCGGACTAATTTGCTCACCAACGCAATTTTGAGGTTATCGGCGTGACTGTGACTGGGGTGGTGTTCCATGAAAATGGGACGCTTGACAGTCGCCAGATTCATGTCCCCCTTCTCGCTCATAGGTCCATAGAGGGAGCCAAGGTTATGAGTGTCATGGTATGCCAACAATTAGGCCAGGCCGATTGAGTCCTAGGTAAGTACACATTCCTCAGGAGCGCGAACAACGAAACTGTCCCTTTGGGTGGTCAACGACTGTAGTGAAAATGCGGACAAAAGAATGGGAAGCGCGAGGTCCGAGGCTTCGAGCGGCAGCGGATGTAAGGCTAGTCAGATTCCGCAGGGAATCTGTGTCGCTAAGAGCGCAGTCATCTCCGAGGAAGAAGGTCCATGGTATAGAGAGAAATAGGCGATGATACAACGCTACGAGCGTGATTTAGGATACAACGTCAATAAGACGCACAGAAAGAAGATGCACGGGATGCACGAGAAGCGTATCTACGTCCTTCTTGGTGCTCCTATTTCTGCGGAGTCTGGACGACGTATGCCGGCTGGTACCCAGGATGGTTGGGTGCGACAAAGTTCTGGTTCTGATTCTGGGGGGGATAATAGCCAAAGTTCTGTGCAATCTGAGGCTCCCATTGACTGGGGGGAAGGAAGGGGGGTGTAAATTAACAATAATACGTGTAGGAACTCGGTGCTCACCTAGGTTGCTGTATTGGGGCCTTGAACTGGCAGATACTACAGATCCAAACGTGGTCCGACGAGAGGGGGATGATAGGGACGAAGAAGAATTCGAACCACATCTTGCTCTTCGCGGCGACTATAGAAGCTGCTTCGATTGTAAACGCTGGGTTGTCAATTGGCCGAGTCTGCGATAGCTCGCTCACCGTTATGGCATCTTGGACATATCCGAGGAGGTTGGTTTGGTTCTGGCTTAATTTGCGTCTGACAGCCAACTGTGCGTCGTCGGACGTGGGATGGAAGTCCACATGAATGGTGGCACGATGCTACTCACAGAAAATGGGTAGGCAGACTGCACAAAGATCGTTCGTCAGAAGCTGGACTTATTGAAAAGCAAGGTCACTCACAGAACATAGCGAAATAGCGAGTAGAATGTTCGTAGAAGACTCGATGAAGGCGCAGCAGGCCAGCAGGCCACAAGCGGCACCGCTTCGCACGATCAAGCGTCGCGGGGTTTCATCCGGGTTTTCTAATCAGCCAGAATTTTAGATCTCCGCTTCGAACCACTCTGGCCGCCAGAATCAAGCTAGAATCTCTTAAAATCGGTATGTTTCAAAACCTTGTCTTCGAGGTCCTGGTCCTGGATTCTTGGGATGATTTGATTAACCGGGCTCTCTACTTCCAAGCTTGAAAGTCCGTTATCAGCGACATTTACCCCCGAGGTAGATATTTCGCATGACTGATCTGGTCCTCCTTGAGGAAACCTATCCATGAATCATCGTAAACGTAGCCGATTTTCCTGAATGATTACAGTATACATGGTGCTATGATCTGATGCGCACCCGGTGTCTAGCGTGCACTGCTTCTGGCGGCAAGTGGCTGTGGGGCACTAAAACCTACCGGGTGAAGCTCGGATGCAATTCCTCGATCACTTACTGCTCCTCCTTCCCGCTAGCGACTAGTCTTGCTATTCATGAAACACAGTCCTTTTGGAAATGTTATTTATCGCTCGACACTGGATCTAGGAGATACCCATTGTCACTGCTAAATGTGAGTTCTCTTGTACTGCGATTTAGTGCGTACTCGAGTACTGACATGTGTGTCAAAGTGATACTTGGAGCAGAACGCACACAGAATCGCTCTTACGCATCCCTGACGCATAGGATTGTCAGGAAAACGGACATGTGTGCTATGATTACGGGATGGGAATGCCTCGCAGCCCCACGGAACAACGGGATCAAGCTATTCAAGCGCTTTGCCACCTTCTTCGAACTTATGTTGTTACCCTGATGAGTTGGAAGGGCTGCGGAGAATCCTGTCACCAAGTGTCACTTTTGGGGGGCGAGAAGGAAAGTTCAATGATGTTATCCAAACCCCATGAACTGATCATATCGTATACAGAGTGGACCAAAAGCTCACCTTGGCTCAGGTGGTGCCCGTGTTTTGACCTTTCTGATCCTTGACAGGTGTGGATATCTAATCTCCTTCAAGACTACGCTCATGGTCCCCCGATTCACCTTCTGAATCTTCATCAATACAATACTCTATCCATCTCAGCTGGCTGTTTGTCTTCCTCCGCGCCATCGCCACAACCGAAGCCTCGAGAACCCACCTGAGTAGCTTGAGTGCTTATCATACTACCATAATCCTTTTAGACGTCATCAATACCCACGGGGATCTTTTTCCACAGGAAACCATCGAGTCAGCTAGAAGCGCAATATAAACTGGAGTTAAACCCTCATAGACGCTTTCCTTGTCTTCTCAGCCCACTAAAGGGGGTGCGTGGATGCAGGATGATGGGCGACACTCTCCATTTGGCTCTCTTTGGTATCCAAAATCGGTCCCAATCCCAAACCTCATGGAAAG
The DNA here is from genome assembly GCA_002583695.1 of Pleurotus salmoneostramineus. Classification (NCBI taxonomy): domain Eukaryota; kingdom Fungi; phylum Basidiomycota; class Agaricomycetes; order Agaricales; family Pleurotaceae; genus Pleurotus; species Pleurotus salmoneostramineus. The sequence goes on from BEWF01000328.1 coordinate 22,569, forward strand.
TCCTACCCTTTTCGATCAACGGCAGCAACGTTCTCTCATCGACTAATCTCATGCGCTTCCCTATAATTGAATTTTTCCCATCTCAGGTCCCTCCGGAATTCTCCAGGTCCTTTGTCCTCTTTGCGATAATAATGACCTCAAAATCTGCGTCATACACAAGTCATGCTCGTTCATCTTCACGACCTCGATGTCACGCCTATGGCTTAGTACAACGGTATTCCATCATACAAGTCCTAGCGATCTCTTGATCTCATGACCTATTTGGATTTGGATTTCCAGATTCCAGAACCGCGCGCGTCCGTCCGCGTTTCCTCCCCCATCTTTTCGTACATTTTTCTCACTTCTCCTTCCCTCTTTCTCCATCGCCGGAGACCCACGATCCCAAAGGACGTGGTAAATCTACTCGCTCAGATAGGGTAGATCATCTGCATCACGCCGTCACATTCGCTGTTTTTCCCGTTTTACCCAAATACGGCACGAGTCATCCCTCCCTGCCCACCCTCCCCACACAAGCTTCTTCCCATCTACGTCAAGCTCAGGGGGAGAGCCTTAAGATCCATTATCCATGCATCGACCATCGTTCCTGTCAGCCCTCCCCCTCGATAAACGTTATTCGAGAAAACTAACGCCCTCGAGCCTCTTCCCTCCCCTTAGGCTTTCGAAGCCTGACCGCACTCCTTACTGCATCCTCTTTACCCCTCTATATCGCGACGCATCCTCAAGAATATCCGCAATCATAGGACTCTGACTAAATTGGAGGTCTGAACAACCATGACCCTCAAACTCAAGCCTTCCCCCTACTCCATGTTCCCTAGCCTCCCCTTTTCCGTCAAACTCCCTTCTCAGCCCTCTCTTTCCTTTCCCATGAATCCCCATTCTCACTGGCCACCACCACCACGATCACCACGCGCGTTCGATTTAATATACAGACTCCCATGGGATACCTTACTCGATAAAGCCCTCGCCTGCCCACCGCCGTGGTAAACGTTAATTCACTGGTGACAGTGACAAGGGAGTTCCTGTGTCTCCCTTCACCCTCGGTGCCTTTTTTCTCTCTTTTTCCACAGCTCCGTTTGTGGGTGGCTGAAGCTGGAAGCCTCGAAGCGTCGCTAAACGCTACGCGCTTACTAGTCACGTCGCAACAACAACTTGATTATTACTACTTGCGTACTTACACCGGTATATCGCTAGGTCACAGGGGAAGGGGGGATAACACAGGCCGTAAACCCAACAGATTTGGAATAAACAATTGAGCGAAGGCCCGGGGGACAACATCTCGGTTCCTCGTAATAGGATAACGTTATGTCTTCACCTTATATAATACCTCTTGTTCTTTACGCATCTCGTAACCTTCGATGGCAGCCCAGACCCACTCGGCCCTCGACCTTGCCTCGAGTCGATCCGGTGAAGCGAATCGAACGCTGGGTGTAAAAGTGTATTGAACAACTAGTAATTCACAAAGGAAATAGAAGTCTCTCATTCTAATGATAACTCGATACACATACGTGAGTATACGTATGATATACGTACACGCGTGCCCTCGGCATGATTTCTGATCTTTCTATCCTTCCTCAAATGCACCACACTCAGAACTCAGAAGCTACTCGAACGCCAGCGCCAGCTCCCACACCAAAACCTCGTCTTCGTCTCAGCTCGATTCTTCTCGTAGTGCATTGGGGTGAGCGATCACACCGATAATGCATGCATAATGGACCAATGCCATTTTTGAAAACATGACAACCTAACAATACACGGATTTCACTAGGTAGTACTTTAGGTGTTTAAAAATCGAGAGAGATAGATAGATGGAAAGGGGAGGCGGAGACGCAGCAAGACAAGACAAGAGATATCAAAAAAAGATAACACCACATAAAACGAAGACGAAAGTAGATTGTCAGTCAGTCGAGAGATGAGAAGGAAAGGAAAAATGATTTGTCTAAAACGGCTAAACAATATAAATGCGCAAGAGGAGTTGATGGTATATGTACTGGGACTATAAGACAGATGCAAGAAAGGTATGGAGAATTTGTGTGATTAGTCGGGGGGAAGGCCATAGGATGGGGAGGGGGTTGAGATGGTTCATGTACAGATGGGTGCAAGATGTGTTGATACATACATCATGAGAGAGATCGACAGGGGAGAGATCGGGATTGCCGTGGGTAGAGTGAATAGCAAGAGCGAGAGCGAGGAGCGTGATGTGTGGAGATCGACCAAGAAATAAAAAGAATAAACATAAAACCCCGCCCTCAATAAAAGTCCGTCGTCGCAAACTGCGCCACGGCGGCCATATCCTCGACATGGGAAAGGGCGTGCGTAGCAGCAGTAGGCATATACGCAACCGAGTCGATGTACGCATGACTGGCATTCGTGTTGATCATGCCATGTTGCGAATGATGACTCGACGGTCGGTGTGTATACGCGGCACTCAGCGACGCATCCACCAAAGATCCAGCTCCATTCCCGATAGGTCCACCGTTCATCGGCGCATTGTATGTGAACTGCGAGTCGACATCAGTCGTCGAGACGGTGTAGAACCCTTCCTCAGTGGTGAGCCCGTCCGTCTTATACGACTGCATGCCGTTGTTCGTCGGTAGGCGGGTAGTAAACACCGGTGAATCCCCACTGAACCCCGTACTCGTACTCGTGGTGGCAGAGGTACCCGTCCCAGGTGGGCTATACGAGGGCCAACCCAAAGACGCACTCCCATCAGTACTGCACGCCGTATTCGGCGCACTCTCAGCGTAGGTGCGAGACGAGAGGTTGATGCTCAACGGTGGTCGGGTAGACCTATCATTGATGGACGAAAGAGGGAGCCCAGCATGAGAATTCGTATGCCCCATGGTTTTGGGATATCCATACGACGGAATGGGGCAATGGCGCTGAGCTTGCTGATCCTGGAGATACCGAAGCGGACTCTGATCATGATGCGAGGTGGCGTACTCAGAACCAGGCGTTATACGAGTATTCCTGCGTCGATTCTCCCAAATAAGCTTGATGGAATCGATGCGATCCTCGCTCTTTGCATACGCCCAGCGCATCTCCGACAAGGCACGGATACAAAGACGGACATTGTCTTCCTCGACGTTGGTGGGGAGCCCGTCGATATCCTCTTGCTTGAATGAACGGTCATCGGAGTAGGTCGGTAGGTCGGTCTCACCGCCGGCTGCAAGGATGCCGGCAAAGAAGACACCGTCTTTGACAAGGCCAGTGTCCCACTTGAAGAGCGCGACACCCTCAGGATCCCTCGACGCGCGGTCAAGGTGATGTCTGATGAGGGAGATGACGGATGGGAGGAGTCGAGCACAGTGATGGAGAGCGATGCCATGTAGACCTTGTATCGACGAGTACGAGGCGGTCGAAGACGAATGCTCCGAGCCAGGTTGTGGGGAATTCGAAGAGTACATCGGCGGCGAGCTAGCTTTGCTTAGCCGTTGTTTAAGGGTCTCCCGAATAATATTATCTATGGGGCAAAGGAATCCCATCAGGACGGGGAACCAGAAAAACACGGGTCAAAGGAATGGAACGTACGACACTCGAAAATGAAGATCTAAAACCAACAAAGAAGCAGAAGCGGGAAGGGAGGAGAGGAAGACAATGAATCAGCATCGGTCATTATTCCAGGATGAAGTAATGGAGAGAACGTACCTGCCATGCACTAGCGAAACGGTCCAAGTCTATGCCATCCTCGGCGAGGTTCGAGGAAATCGAGGGGCGTACCGCCTCAAATTCATCCCAACACTTACTCAGGCCATCCCAGATGTCTTTCATCCCGGCAGCATCTAATTCTGTGCCAGCATCCTGACGTCTAACTGCCTTGGCACCCGTTAGCACGGTATGTACCTTACGGCAGACAGAGCTTAGACGTAAGGGGAGGGAAAACACATCATTGGAATTCCAGAAGGGGGATGAAGTCGATCGTCGTTGATGTGAGGGGGATAGAGGGAGGGGGAAGCTGTCTGTCGGTGTGGCGAAAGATGGGGAGCCTCGGTCAGTGTAGCCCGAAGACTGGAGCGATTGTTGGAGAGCGGCAAGATCGTCAGAGTCCCTGGGAGAATGGGGGGAAGAAAGAAATTAATCACAGGAATCTACGGAATTTAAGGGAGAGATGATACTTACAGCGTGAGGCGACCCCCTCGGAGGCCCCCAGCTATACCCTCTTGGAGGTGTGCGTAACAATAGACACGCATTCGGACCAATGCATCGTCTGGCACATGTGAGAAAGGCGAGGGTCCTGATGAAGACGGAAGTGACCACAAGGCGTGACTCTGGGCAAGAGCTGCTTCATACATCATCAGCCTATCAAGGTGATGGTACTCTGTTTGGATAGATTCGTTAGAAATTTGCAACTCACTCGAAGATTTGACGGAGATTTGGGGGGAGAAGGGTAAAAAAATTTGACGAACCTTCCATCAATGGTAAAATTAGAAGCAAAATGCGGACACCATCCCACGTCGGGTGGCGCATCACAGAATGCAGGTCGATGAACTCGAGCACTTCGCGAAGCATTAGGTCAGTGTGTTCTCTACGTTCGTTGCGTTGTTGGTCGAAGCCTCCCTTGAGGCATTGCGAGCGTTCACGATCTGTGGGGATGTTGACAGTCGCTCTGCGGGTGTTTCGGGGCGAAGAGGAAGATGTAGCGTCGAAATCTGGGATGGAAGAGAGGGGGAATTCAAACGTAGAAGACTCTTCGGCGCCACGTTCATTGATTCCATATGAATAGGCCCAAACAACAAGGAGCATGGCGAGGATTTGGCCTTCGGGACTAAGAATTTGGGAACCTTTTGTGTGGGCAAAGAAGCGAGCGGGGAATTCGTTGGAATCAAATATGGGACCTGTGATGATCTCACGTTAGATAGGCAATGTGGGTTGGGCAGTGATCTACTCACGTTGAGTGCTGAACCACTGCCAGAAAGGTGAAGTGAAGAATTCGGGTTGGAGAGCTGGGATGATGCGTTGACGAGACTGGGAACCCAATGATGATGAACCTTCGCCATGATCGGGATCTGTAACCTTGCCATAGATGCGTCTTTGGAAGTATCACCACGAAAAGTCAGGAAGGACCCTACGAGGGCTCAAATTGAAATACGCACTCGACTTGTTGCAACCTCCTTCCTCGTCTAAGAAGTTTTACCGCCTTGACGTCAGCAAACTCGTCACTGGTGGTCAAACAGGGTTGGATGAGCATTGTACGTGGCTGTGAAGACTGATATAGGCACATACACGCATTTAAGACCGCGTTCTCTGCAATTCGAGCACGACGGGTCAGGACCAGCCTGGTCGATAGAAAGATCCTTGAGGTCGCATCTGACTCTGTGGATGTGGGTGTGAGAAGGGGGATGGTGGTGGTACGAGGAAGAGAGGGATGGGCACCTTCGCATGCGGCAGGCGCCACAGGCTGAGAACTGCTGACGCGAGGACTTTGGTTGTCCTGATGGGCGACGGGGATAGGGCGAGGCGGCTGAGCGCGTTGATGAGGAAGGAGGACCGCGAGGAGACATTTTGTTGTGGACAGGCTGAGACGGAGTGAGGGAGGGTGGCGGGGAGACATGGCAAGGTTAAAGGTGGATTTATATATAACTGCATTAAAATTACGATAAATGGCCCTCGTCCGCAATATTGACCACAAAGTGGGCGACCTAACCGGATCTGAGGGAAAGAACTCGACCAGATCTGCGATTCAACATCTCTTTGTTTGGGTAAAATCCGTTATTTTCCTATTTATTATTATTTATTATTTTTTCATTAAGGAGATTCCATCGAGCAGTCCCGTTATGGTATATCCCTCCCGGACCGCCTCCGCGACACATTCGTCCCCAAACTTTGTCACCCTCTCCGTGTCTGAGCCTCCGAGGCCGACAACCTCCCGCCGATTTCTGGCTACGTCTGGGACCGTCTGGCTGCAAAAGCGCAAGTAAATGGCGAAAATTATGTGATAATATGATAGATTAAAACGCAATAAACAAACGAAGAATTGCACCCGTGCACACATGCTTTGACGTCAACGAGCTCAACTCTAGCTTCCCTGAACGTGGCCATCCGAGGGGCAAGATCTCGCCTCCAAACCTAATCGAGGCATTTCCCAGCCCAAACATTAGTTTCCGCACCCTCGGCAAACACCAGCACGCTCTCCCTCGTATTTTATCTTTGTCTTTCTCTCTCTCCACACAGCCTCATGGAAGAATCCTTCCTCCGATCCCTTCCTCCCCTCCTCATTGGCCCATCCCCCACCCAATCCGCTTGAATGCCGACGCTTGTCCCATTGGTCGTAATTGTCCAGCGAATCCCCTTCATCCTCCTTATGTTATTCTTATGTTTTTCTCTCTCTCTCCAAACCACTTTAGCGCCCGCCCACCCTGCTGTAATTACTTCCTTATTTCGACCTTTATAGCTTGCGATCCTCCCACTGCATCCGGGACACACACACAACATACATCAAATGCAAAAAGTGACGAACAAGATCATATCACATAGTACATACGCCTAACAGTACCAAATCCCAGGTCACACCAACCCACATCGAACCAAACTTTTCCGCAGCTGCCCGGCCGTCCTTTGCTCACTATTCAGCTTGCGATCCCGAGCCATCTTATCCACGTCTTGCCCATACTTCGCCACCAGCCGCTTCATATACGCAACCTCACCCGTCGATGCGTGTCTCGGCCCGACCCCACTAAGAGTGGCCGACACAGTAGTCTTCCCGCCCTTAGCACTCGAAGCGATCCGTTCTAGGGCTGTTTCGAAAAGAAAACACCAAAAAATTAGAAATAGAAATAGTTGATCATCAGCCACTTAAACTTTGAGCAGAAGAAATGAGGGAAGAAGGTAGTCAAATGGAAACGGAATGAGCTGAGGAATCATGCCTATGCCTAACGGAAAAGGAAGAGCATAGGGCGTTCAAAATAAGAATAAAGATTGATTTCATGATAGGTTGCTCTTGACCGGAAGGTTAAGGTGAGAAGAAACGGAGACGAGATGATCATAGAAAAATCATTGCGGTGTGGCATCTGTCTGTATCTGCCTTCTCCATCGTTCAGAATACATCAACAGCACAGACGTAAACCTAATCCTCGAGGGAAAGTGAAAAACGAAAGATCGAGCGCGAACGAACACCTTCGACGCATCCTCATCAATCATTGATCACCGAACACACCATCCCAGTGGTTTGTTAGAAGGAACGAGATACCCTGCGTGTGTATCTCACTTTGGCTCCCTGGGGATAAACCAAAAATCCCATCCCATACCTCCCGAGCATATGGTAACTCCAGGAAAAGGAAGTAAACCTCCCCGAAGAAAGAAAGAAGTAAAGAATAGAAAAGAGTAAATGAAAAGATAAAAATAAAAACGATAAACTTCAAGAAAACAAACAAACTCACCGCCAACGACACCGGGCGCGCTACCTTCAAGACGTCCGCCCATTCCCTCTATCCACTTCGCTTTCGTATCTTCATCCACTTGCGGCTCCAAATCTTCCATCGTAACATCTCCATCGCCCTTAGTCTCCTCATCAGGACCATGTTCCCCTTCATCCACCGCCAACTCAACGCGTACTATCTTACCCTCTTCATCGCGTATTATTCGGCCATGGCCTTTTGGGATTACACCATTTTTCTCCGTATTAACTGTCGTTGCCGTCGAGGGCCCTGCGACGACGCTGCTCGGAGCCGTAGAAGGCGCCGTAGCAACTTTTGTAGTGGGATTGCTTGAGGATGAGGAAGCGGAAGCGGAGGGATGGGTGATAGCAGTCTTGGAGGAGGACTCGCTGAGTTCGACGCCGCCTGAGAGGAGAGGGTCCAGTGAATGCACTAAACCGAGAGCCGCATAACTGTGAAAAGAGTAGTTTCCAGAACGTCAGTATACGGTATTATCATCGTCGATCATGATCACAATAACGACATCGGATTCGAGAGCCCAAACCCTAGGGACTAACGGAGACGGAAGTAAAAAGTCAAAGGGAAACATCGTCTCGGGGAAGGAAAAGGAAAGTCAAGTCATACATAGAAAGCGAAAGACGACGATGTTTGGAAAGTGAAAGACATTTCGACACGACAAGACAGACAGAATCATCCGCGTCCAAACGGGAGAACGGGGATAAGCTATCCTATCATTGTTCAAGTCCCTTTTTTGCATCCGTTGAGAGTGGGAGCCGGGATACGTGCGAGGAGCGAGCGGGATGGGTAGTCATGAGAGAGGTATTTCATGCGAATAGCGCTCGAACGTCGATCATGGAAGAGCCGTATAGTGCGATAGCCCATGAATGCATGACCCATAAACATGAAGACGCTTTTGGGAACTGACAACAAAAACAAAGCAAAAGGCAAAAGGGAGGGAAAGAAGAAGATAGGGAAGGACAGCTGAGAGACAGCTGAGCTTTGCCTAGAAAGAGCAACGAGCGGAGTGGAAAGGGATGGACTACGGGTACAGATATGGTATGCAAGCGTGGTTGATAAGATTTTACTCACTTTTGCCGAACAGTCTTCCGTTTGTCCCAGGCATCCTGTAGTACCTTCGGACCGCGTATGGCTAGGTTCGTAGATCATCCATGGGCGGGGTTGCGGGGTTGGATATTCGAGATTCGAGCGTGTGGGTTGTCATCAACGTTGATACGTATAGACACCAGAAGAACAGTTGGACGATGCGCGGCGCATTATTGTTAGACGCGATTCCAAGGCAGCCGGATAAGAGACACATAGGGATTCAGGATGTCAAAAAAGGATAGAATGCATGTCAGCAAACAATCACTGTTTACGCTCATCCCTCTCCACCTACGTACGTATAGATATACGTAGGAAAGGAAAAGGGACTTGAGTGTAACGATGATGACTTACGAGGTGTTTTCTTGAGAATCTTTTTCGCCCGTCGTGAGTGGCTGACAGGACGGTGACTCGACGAGCGAGCTTTTCTGCGTTGTCGTGGATTGGCCATAGTACGCTGATCACCTCGTGCTAGTACTTTTCAAATATCGTTTCGAGGCAAAAGAGCGCTTGTATCGGACAGGGCTACGAGTATCAGACAGGACACCAGGCTAACTTGAACGGCTGAGTAAAATCCAAAAGGCTATCGGAAATTTGTGTTGGAAGATAGCCCAGAAACTGCGGTGCACAATGCAGTGTGGCGTGTGGTGCAAGATTAGGGTGTATGTGTGGGGAGGGAGCGTAAACGGGGGCTTTTTTTGAGTTTGATTGAATTACGGGGAAGCTTGCTAGAAGCAGATCCCTGGCGTACTAGTGAGCTTGCAGTGCGTGTGTGGCGTATTGTTTTGCGTAACAAAGATGCGCTGCGCGTGAACTCACTCGATGTCCAACGTTTTTTGCAGGGTCACTGCAGTCGAGAAGTCCGAAAAGTCTTGACGGTTGGCGCGGTTGAGGGAGACGATCGTTGGCCTTCTTGCCGAGAGTCACGTGCCACTCCGTCCGCTTTCGGCGCAGGACGGCGTTTGGCTCTTGCACCGCTCACTCCCGACGACCAACTCTTGCTCAAAGTTCATCGTCTCCACAACAACATTTATCACTCATAGACATGGCCCGCCTTGCCTTCGCTCACACTTCGCCTCAGGCTACTGTGCTCAATGTTCGTCGCCGTATCTCTCGCTTCTTGACAACCACCTGAAAACAAGGTCCTGCTATGTTCTTTACAGGCAACGAAACGATGGGTACCAAGCTTGGGCATCTGGGGTGCTGGAATTGGCTCTGCTGCGCTCCTGGTGTGTCCCATATCATCATCTCAATTCCTCCGAAAACAACTTAAATTACTGTTCGCAGTTCCTCTCCGTGACACCTCTTGTCCAACGTGAAGTTTTGGTCAAAGTTCCTGTGGTGAGCGTAAATTTCACCTCGGCGTGCTGGGATATTTCAGATGTCTACACCAGCACTGCACTTCCATATGCTAACATGTCGTTTTCCTGCTGCGTAGCTGGGCTCATATTACGAAGACAAAACCCCCGCATCCGACAAGCCTTTTTAAGTCATTATATTGTTCCTCGGAACCTGGAACGCCTTATTCTTGGGGGATGGAAGTGGCGGTGGCTGTGGATGCAGCATGTGGAAGTGCTATCCGTGAAGACGTAGAAACTATAGCAATATCACATCTTAATTCCATACCTATCCATTTGCCCATCATTCGCACTTCTCGTGTGTGTCGGTGTCGGTGTCTGTGCTTGCTGTTCCTAATTGACAACGGCCGATATGTGTGTGTTCCTCAGCAACGCATAACTGTGATATACACCGTCATCATGATCACCCAAGTCACACTGTTCCGTCAAATTTTCTGTGTAAAGTTACATTAGAATGAAACTACGCGACATGTCTACAGGGTCTAGCACCACTGCACGCCTGAATCTAAATGAGGCTGTGAAAGACGGAAGTAGGTGCGATGCAAGCCTATGTACTATATTGGTCTGTTGCTCCCCCTCGAGTAGCCCAGCACGGAGGTCTGCGTATATGCCGATCAGAGTCTTCCCGTGGACGTGAGATCCAACCCGACGATACGTTCCAACTCTTGAACTGCATCAAGGGTCTTTCCGATATGAACCTCTGTAAGAATGTGTACACCATCACCCCCAAAATGTCAATGTACATAAAATAAAGTAAACGCATGAGAAAACCGTGGTTGCTTGAAATAGCACAGCGAGGAACCACTTACGGATGGTGCGCATTCCTAGTTGTCTCGCGGACTTGAGGTTCCTGAAAAGGACGGTGGAAGTTAATCAGGTCAGGTGGCCCCGAAGGCCAGGCTTACGTCGACTAAAAAGTTTTGACCATAATAGCTCACATGCCAATGTCATCGAGGAACACCACTTCCTCTGGCTTAATGCCATTCCTCTTGCACGCAAGGAGAAAGAATTCAGGATCGGGTTTGCTATGTGAGATAAGATAGAAGAGTCCATAAGAACGGGGCTTCCTCCGCGAAATAATCAAGTGAAACGTACCGCATGCCGTGAACGCTGCTATCGATAAAGTCCTCGAAAAGGGCGCGTAGTTTGGGAGGGGCGACACCACCCTTGTCCCAGCCGAGGAAGGCCAGCTCCGATGGGGGGATGGGTTCGCCACTTTCACCCGTTCGGGAAAAGTTATTCGTCAAAGCAATAATACGATATTTCTTTGCGGCTAAATTTACGGGTGCATATGTGAAATCAGCGCTCAATGAATCAGAAGAGAGCAATATGTTTGTGACAGCGAAGGGTTGAAAATGCGTGTGTGTGTAGGAAAACACCACCGACACCACCACTTGTGACACGTCCACGCATGTAGTTACGGGCTCGAACAAACAAGATCGCCCTGAGAGATCGAGGAAAAGGGATGTACCTCGGAGTTTCTGGATTGCCAGGAGGAAGTGTTTGTCGAATTGACCGCTTTCACGCATCATGCGGCCAAATAACTATAGGAAGGATAGAAGGTGGGGTTATGAGTTAATTGCAAAGAGCCACAGAGACGCGTGGTCCCCAAGGAACGACGAACCTCTCTTCCATCAACCTTAATCTTCCCTGGTAATGGAGGACAGGCTGTAGAAGGATTGTAACCCCAAATTAACACGCTCTGGGTCTCATGGACCGGGTGAAGGAACGGACTTACGGAGTCGATTGCGTTCACAGTAGGCTTGGTACCACCGATTGCCGTTTTCAGTGTCCGAAAGTTCCTTACCAAACTGCTCATAGAAGGGAAAGAGATCAATTTCACCCCGTTCGAAGCGTTGCCAAGCGCCAGTCGATCCATGACCGACACTATACATGGGCAAAGGTAGATAGGCGATAACAGGTACGAGGTGACCCGGTTGGAAGAAGTGCGGAGCTTTTGGTCAGCATACTATATCGGCGTAATGAAGATAAAGAAGGGGCGTACGTACATGGAGCAATTGAGGTAGTTTGGTGGCAGGCCCAGGTGACGCTCATAGTCTGCAATTCCGATGAATGGACTGCGTAAAACGACACCGCCAATCTGGCGCAAGGAAAGTTGAGGGGTATAGAGAGTCCGTGTTAGATACCAGGGTACAAAGTTAAAATTTTCGGCGAGAAGCCAGAACCTACGTCAAAGATGATAGCCTTGAGTGTGGGCTGGGAGTCTGTGGTAATAGACGCCATGTGCTAGGTTGAACGGTAAGGTTAGAAGCGAGACACGGAAGATAGACATCGGAGGCTGACTGTACTGTGATAGACGAGAGGTTACGAGGCTCGTAGTTTTGAAAGCACCGATATGTGGATGCTGGTATGTTTCAAGAAAATGTCGAGATGTAGAGTGTTACAGTTACAGGGCCCGGGTAGCAGGGTAGCCGGACGCAGACGGGGTCACGTGGGCTGCCTTGCCGGCAACCTTGGAAGTAACTGTTTGGCTGTGGGGCCGGGCTATGCCGGCAGATCGCCGGGGATAAGTGGGAGAGTTCAGAGCGATGACGATGTTCTGCTAAGTGATTCGGGCTCCGCTTGTATGAGCCGTGTTGCTGGGTCTGATTTGCTGAAAGAACACCAAGGCGGACGAAACATGCCTTGAACCTTGTTTTCTTAGGACATGTTCATTTCCATCGAAGCCTGTTCTCGGCATCCCTTGTTTTTCACGAAACGTCTGTGTCTGGCATCGATCAAATCAAACCATTCTGGGCAACCCATCTCGTATTTCCTACCCTTTTCCCAAGCTCATCTACTCCCGCTGTTGAGATATCTAGCCACCTGGCCTCATGGTACCCTCGCTCCCACCTCAGGGTGCTCTCTGCCCTATATTTGCCATTTGCTTCCGTAATTCATGCCCGGTAAACAGCGATCAAATGTGCTACTCACAACATATTGTAATGCCCACTACTGGTGCGGTATCCAGGCTTCTCAGCTTCTGCACATTCGTTTCCATTATGACACACAGAATAAGTCATCGGCCGTCCTCAGCTTCCGAGCCTCCGTCAGCCCTACGTCTTCATACATCGCACTGCCATGGACGGAGCCTTTTCCAACATGTACCTGATGCGGCGGTATCGTCGGCAATCAACAAGCCAGCCAATCAGAGCACGGCTTTCGTCCAACTTGGACCGTCGCACTCCAACCTCGCTGTCTTCCGGCTAAAAACTTCGCAAACACTCATATGCGACGCGTCGAACATCACACAACGCTTCGGTCTTATATCGTCGGGTGGAAACTTGCACGCCAACCTTCCAAGCGGTTTTTAGTGCGGACGTTGACTTCTGTGACTACTATCCAGGGATTCGCACATATCTAGGGCCTGTCGCGTACATGTCAGATCGCGCGTGGTGGAACTCTGCTCATCCGTCCATCTTTTTTCCGCATGTGCTCGTGTCCCGGGTGCTGTCGTTTACCCAAGCCCGTCTTGTGTCTCTCGTCCAGTAAGTATCCCAGCGTCTTCGCCTCTCAGCCCAATGGAGTCCGTAAAAAGGTGATTCCATGCCAGTCATCATTTTTATTCGGAATCGTTAGTCTCAGTCGATTCCTCCAGTCTTTCAACCATTGCTACTTATGGGCGCTGTTAGGCACGATATGCTGTGACTTTGTCATGGTAACTACATATGCCCATGTATCAGTGGGGTAAACTGTAAATCCGCTCATTCAACGCGCTTTGAGCAAAATCTCCCGAAAGGTCTGCCCGATAAACTCTCATGGATCCACCCTAACTCATCTACTCCAATTTATCTGACAATCATGCATCTTCTAGCAGCGTATAACGCCCGTTCGTTGGCTGGCCCAAAATAGCAACCGTAGCGGCGTGGAACTCTGTCAGTCGACTCATACTCCGCTCAAAGCATGTCTCTTTTGAGGCAAAATGTGCGTTGGCTCTAGTACCCTTCGTACGCTCTCTGTTCATCGGTTCAGATGCTACTAACCGATATCCATAGATGCAGAACTGGGGCCTCAAGCGCAGGGGTGTGGCGTGATTAGCGCAAGTTCAGCAGAATCTCAGCGCACCTAATACGTCTTCCCGGGGCAGTCTGCGCTACTCCGCCCCTTACCAGACCGGATCTGCCCGAGGTTCCACTGTGGTTCGTCCACCAAAGATAGCGTAGCTCCTTAGGGCTCGAATGCCAGAATGATATCCGTCTGTGACCTGTAAGCTTCTAACAAGTAAACTCCCTTCATTACTGACGTCCTGACCAGGGGACCAGAACCCTCAAAGCTATTCGGTGATCTCATAGGGAGAGACCATGAACGCTGCCAACTCTAAGCTAAGACGGATCTCCCGCGCATCCCTTGTGGCTCACGCCCAGATCGAAATCAGAGGAACACTTCGGTTTGACTTCCTTCTGCACGATGTTACGATACCATTCACGTCTTGGAAAAATTTCAGACTCCACAGATTGCTTCCTCCGTTTCTCATCCATTACTCGCGAATGGATAAGCCAGGGTCCCTGTGAACGCAGAGATGGATAGACGTCCCGTGCTCACGATTGCATTTCTCAAGGCTGTCGAGACGGACTGACAGCGATTCCTTTGGTATGCCTATATTCGTCACGAGAAGAATAACTGATCCTTCGAGTCAATAGATAGCAGAGAGCGCTACTTCTTAATGGATGGTGTCTATTTCAAGAACTTCTCATCTCGTACAAGCCCAAACTTCTTGCTTTCCATCGAAGACCAAAAAACAACGTACACACAAAATGGCGATCTATGCGGACTTCGAATGTCTGATGTGCCAACATTCTTTTCATTCACAAATGTATTATTCTTCTTCCAATTCGGCGCGGTGGACGATTGAATACAGTTGTTTGCTAACCACGCCTGTCAGATGCTCCGGGGTTTCGCTTCCAGACCCATCTGATCGTGAAGTCCTTCCAGGATTTTTAATAGCACGACTTATTCCCGAATAACCGTCCGACTCAGCGTGAAGTGCGAAGTTTGAACGTTGAACCCTAAGGGATTTGTTCCGTTGTGCTGAGGTATGTTCGTCCTTTAGGGACATGAGTTGTCGAGTCGATTGAGTGTTATTGTTTACGTCTCGGTAACTAGTCTTCCTCCTCCATGCCGCATGTCGAGCTGACTACTTGACAATATCTCGCTAGCCAACGGACATGCCAACGCGCCCTTAGGGATAACGTCTCTTTGGAGGACTTTGCGGCTTTGCAGCATGCTTGCATTTATCCCAAGAACACGAATGCAGAGCAGCCGAGCTTTCACGAGGGGTGCTCGCAGCTCAGCGGTCTGTGGTTTAAGGGTATGTGAAGCAAGACGACCTTAATGCAGGAGGGTGACCCACATTCTCCCATCGCCTCTCGCTGCGGACTTTGCAGTACGTGCCCATGTCCTCAAACACCATGTCATGATGAATGAATTGTTGCATCTTCCCGCTCCCCAGCCGACCATACCCTAGACAATCGAAAGATGATTCCATCCCCACCACTGGGTCTTCTCTTTTCCGTCGAGGCTTTTTCTTTCCCGTCGCCCCATCTTGTTTTCTCATCACGGCTGGAGGCGACTAAGGGTACGTAGAGCATCGCATCGCAGTGCAGTGCGGTTTCGGCGCGAGGAAGTTGATTCACTATGCCAGGCTAGGTTCTGCACCATCACAGCGGCTTCTTTTGAATTTATCAGACACGGAATGCCTCAGATATATCTGCGGCGTAAAGCATGCGAAAGGTGGGATGATCAATCACCCCGTGAACACTCCGTCTATGCACATTATCACCTCCACGCTATGTGCATATCATTGGGGTTGATCCCTTGTGATCTCACTTAAAAGAGGCAAAACTACCTATGCCGTTGGAGCTGCCCCGAAACTTGTTGTTGCCAGGTGAACTGTTCATCAGGCGACGGTGTTTTCTGTTCCTCTCATAATTTTAAGGTTTTCTGGATGACCGTGTTCCCCATCGCCTTCTCCTTGCTCCCCGTGGGTGGATGATGACTTCGGGCTTTCGAACGACCAAGGAGACTCCTGATCCTTTCACCATCGTTGTTGATATCACCGCCACCTGCGGCGCTACCTCGTTTTGGCGATACTTTACTTTCCGTCCCAGGCACCATCGCCAACACACCCCTGACTTTCCAACAACTCGATAATTACTTTCAGGCACACACGGTTGGAAGAGAAATCTCAGGAAATAAGGAAAACCCTGCGCAAACCCTTGACACGTTCCAGATGTATAAATTCCCTGTTGTTCCCTCGGATATCCGACAAATCAGATCGCTCCTCAACGTTTTGCCCATAAACAGTTTCGGAGACCTTGCGCTTGTGGGCTGCTTTGTGTACGTACTCCATGCGATGGCGCATTACTATGGAGGTTAAGATTTGAGACCTTGTGATTCAGACGTTGAGCGTTGTTGTGGGTCACGAACCCAGGTAATTGCATTATTGCACGTTGTCGTTTTTACCATAGGCGGCACTTTGGCGGCAATGGGAGCCTATGGGAGCACACGCAACTTGGCGGTAGCCCCGAAGCGCTCGGCTTACGTTACGTGGCTTGGCGGCCGGGTCTGCGGATGACGCAGTACACAGCCACATCCCTATTCGTACCCTTTGCTAGGGCGTCTAGCTCGTTCTCTCTTTCATCATCATCACCATGTACGCTGGAAACTACGGGCCACCGCCAACACATCATCACCATGCGCATCGCCCGTCTTATGGCGGCGCGCCCCCAGGATATGGCCAACCAGGCTACGGCCAACAAGGATATGGAGCTGGATATCAGCCCGCCCCTCCCCCAGGCGCCGATCCACAGTTGTGGAATTGGTTCAACGCCGTTGATGCTGATAAATCTGGTGCAATCAGTGTTACTGAGCTTCAGAGTGCTCTGCTTAATGGTGCGTGCTCTGTCTTGTTCTCGATGTTTCATTTGAGCCAACAAGACGTCTTAGGAAACTGGACAAGTGAGCTATTTTAACCATGTTTGGCTAATGTGTTATAATATCGGGAACATCTCAGATTTTGATCTCGACACAGTGAAGATGCTGATGGCTATCTTCGTAGGCTTGAACCCAGCATCCACCTCTTTCCGTTATCCTCATTCCCCTCACTTAGGATACCGATCGTAGTGGCACTATCGGCTTTCAAGGTGAGATTCTGCGCACGGCTGATCTACTGGAACACTCGCCCTGATCTTATTCTCGAAGAGTTCTCTGGTTTATGGAAGTACATCGCGGACTGGCAGAATGTCTTTAGGCATTTCGATCGGGACCGATCAGGTTCCATTGATGGTCGGGAGCTGGCAGACGCTCTGAGGAGTTTCGGATATACACTTTCGCCTCCGTTACTGACGCTGTTGGAGCACAAATACGGTACGAGGCACACATATGTTGTGATTGACTTTTGAGTTTACCGTATAACGTCTACGCAGCTTCGGAGCCCGCAGTCGGTTACGGACCACCTCCTGGAATTACCTTTGATAGATTCGTAAGAGCTTGCGTCGTTGTGAAAACAGTCACGGAAGCCTTCCAGCAGTGAGTTCCCCTTGCTCCCTCTCTTATGTCGCGCATTGACTTGGATTAGACACGACGCCGACCGCGATGGTTGGGTAACGCTCAGCTATGAGCAATTTATGAGAGTACGTCCCAAGTGTTCCTCACAAGCATCCTACCCCTCATCGTATATGACTAGATCGTCCTTAGCGCTCCTTAGTTTATTAATCCGTAGTATAAATCGACCTCATGACCTCTGTATCCACCAGCGATTGTATGTACTTCCAAGCAACCTTTTTGAAATTCACCATTACCCGGAACCCGGACAAGCGCTCAAATACGGGCTGAAACAAATTCACGTGTCTTGTCAGTTGAAATATAACGGGTTACACGGCTGCTTTACCCCAGACTAGACCTTTGTCCTCTCCAACCACCAACCCCGCATTATGTTCTTTTCAAAGGCACCAAACCCAAACACCATACCATGGCCAGAGAACATGCCATACCACGCCCAAGGGTTGGCTGTACCGGGGACAAAGCGACCTGGTCAAACCGGTATGTCTAAGGTTTCGCACAACCGCTGGACTTGCTCCTAATTTTAACCGTCCCGCGAAGCACACTATCGTAATGGTGCGTCAGTCTTTTGGCTTGTTTCTGCTAGTCTGGTCTTATCTGAGTAACTTGTAAATCAGGCGTTTTCGGTCTCATTGACGAAAACACGCCGGGAGCCCTCCTCACTCTCCCAGACGTCTTCCAACTTGGGCTGAACTTGGGGAAGGAACGCCCGTTTTTGGGACACCGCCCAGTAGTTTCGCAGAACCCGCTCAAGTTCGCGGACCACTACGTCTGGCAGTCTTATGGCGATATTGACATCCGAAGGCGCCACATTGGAAGTGCTCTTGTTCATCTCTTCAGAACCGGTGTCTTAGAAGGCGAATTGGAATCTGTCGGAATCTGGGCGATCAACAGACCTGGTGCGTCGATCATGAAATGCCGCTCGCCTGCATCCATACTGAACTTTGCACCTTGCGGTTTCTTCCTTCTAGAATGGCAGTTGGTTGACCTCGCCTTGCATGCCTATGGCAAGGTCGGTGTAAGCTTGTATGACACTCTCGGAAGAGATGCCGTCGGTATGCGAGTTCCCCGACTTTACGGATTTCTAACCTGCTGACACACTTCCTATAGAATATATGTAATAATTCTTCATTTGATATCGTTGCTAACTTAGTCTCACTCTCGATACTCCAGTGCCAACCACGCCCAATGCTCCATCATCTTCGCCTCCTTCAACCATGTCTCTACCCTTCTCAAAATGGCGGACAAGCTCCCCTACGTCAAAATGGTCGTCTCTCTCGACAACTTCTCTCCGGAGGCTCGTCAGGTTGCCACCGCTTGGGGAGCGGCCGTGAACATTCAGGTCAAGGACTTGAGTGACTGTAAGTTGCTTCGCATCGTGCAACTCGTGTTTTCGTTCTGATTTACGACTAGTGGAGGAACTGGGAAAGGCTCATCTCCTTGAACCCACCCGACCGGACCCAAACTCCATCGCGTGTATCTGCTACACCTCCGTAAATATCCATGGCCGTTCCAGTTGGTCTCAACTCAATTTCCACACAGGGTACCACCAGCAACCCCAAGGGCGCTCTTCTGACGCACAAGAACCTTGCTATGAGTGTATTCTCGAACCTTCACGGTATCGTCATTCAGCAAGACGGCTGCGCTTTGTCCTACCTCCCCCTCGCCCACATTTACGAAGTGAGTACGTAGTTTGTTGATGTAACCGATATCTAAGACACATTCTTAGCGACTCGTCGAACTTTCCACCATGGCTGTGGGTGGTAAAGTTGGTTATTTCACTGGCGACCCCCTTCGTCTTCTTGAGGACGCTCAAGTTTTGAAGCCCAACTTCTTCCCTGCCGTCCCCCGTGTCTTGAACCGCGTCAGCCAAGCCGCCGCTCAAGCTGGTAAAGCCCCCGGACTCAAGGGCGCTCTCTTCCGCAAGGCGGTACAGGTTAAGCTCGACAGACTTGTGAAGACAGGCTACAATACCCACCCCTTCTGGGACAAGCTCGTCTTCTCCAAGGTTACTGCCGTTCTTGGCGGAAACCTTGAGCTCGTCACCACCGGCGCCGCACCCACTAGCGTTGAGGAGATGAACTTCCTTCGTATCCTTCTTTGCGCCGAAATCAGTGAAGGTTATGGCATGACGGAGAATTCTGCTACCTGCAGTAAAACTTGGCCCAACGATCCCCAGTCGAGTGGAACTGTCGGTGGACCTCATCCTATCAACGAGGTCAAGCTTGTGGATGTCCCGGAGATGGGCTACACGTCGGAAGACAAGCCTTACCCCCGTGGTGAGATTTGTACTCGTGGTTTGGCTAGCTTCAGGGGATACTACAAAGGTATGCAACATTGGTCCTTGGCGCGGTGAGCCGCCAGTGCTGATGCATGGTTTAGACGAAGCCAAGACACGTGAAACCATCGACGATGAGGGTTGGTTGCACACCGGCGACGTTGGTGTGATCGACACCGCTGGTCGGTTGAGAATCATTGATCGCGTCAAGGTGCGTTGCACCCCCATCGTCGTTCTCATCTTTGAACTAACCATGATTTCTTCCTTCTCTCCATCTAGAACATCATGAAACTCTCTCAGGGAGAATACGTCGCTCTCGAGAAGATCGAGAATCTCTACGGAAACTCCCCTATCATTCAGCAAATTTACGTTCACGGTGATTCGTTACAACCTTACCTCCTCGCTGTTGTTGTCCCCGATCCCCTCACATTCGCACCTTTGGTCGCCCAAGTTACGGGCAAGAAAATCGCGCCAGAGAACTTGTCAGCCTTGTCGGCTGCTTGTGAAGACGATAAGGTTAAGGCAAAGATTCAGGAAGCTTTGGTTTTCGAAGCTAAGAAGAGTGGTTTGAAAGGGTGCGCGCTAGCCTCGCTTTTGCTCGAATGATCGCTGATTTACGTTGACAGGTTCGAAACCATTAAACGCTTCCACCTCACCATGGACCCCTTCTCGGTTGAGGAGGGCACCTTGACACCAACATTCAAGTTGAAGCGTCGCGATGCTTATGCCAAGTTCAAGGCCCAGATCGATGCTCTTTACGCCCTCGGTGACACCAAGTTGTAGGGATCTATATCCGTACGTGTTTTTTGTATACGTGAATGTATGTTAGAGGGAGGGAAGGAAGTAGCCATAGATCTCGAAGACGTATGGAGGTTAATTTATATCATGACTCAAACTATCTTACCGGACATAGCTATCTTTCCATAGACTTATGTACGATGGTCTTTTTCTCGTTTCAACCACCATGTTCACCCGATCTGAGCGAAGTCGCCCTCAATGGAACGAGATAGGGGTATAGGTATTAGGGAGAGAGACAGGGGACAGACGACGAATAGGATTCTGTAACGTAAGTCTCTTTTTTAGAAACGTTCAACCAGTTCTTCTACCGGTACGTACTCTTGAGTCTAACCCCTCCAACACCACCGATGATAATCCCGACTCTTATTCCTAGTGAGCTAAAAGCCAGTGCACACCCTGTCGAATAGCCCGAGAATCCCAATCGCCTTGTCAGCGCCGCTGAAACTGTCGCTTGATGGCTTTCGAGACCGTTACTGAAGCCAGCAAGTTTGCAACTTGCCTTCGCCGAGGCGCTCTCCCCGCTGAGGAAGTCAAAGTTCAACAGCAATACATGGTCAGTGTTCCCACATCTCCCTTTGATCGTGCTAACAACCATCCCCTCAGCCAGAATTAGCCGTAGCTGTTTCCGTTCATCCAGTCGTCGGCCTTGACTCTCCATACACTTGGCTCTTATGACGCAAGTAAGACTAGAAGTCATTCAGGACGGAGACGATCTGGAAGCCATGCAGACCCTTGCTTTGCTGCTACGGCGTAGGTTAGACCATATGTTTCGAGCGAAGGGCTTGAGATGGTTTTGGATGGGTTCTTCGATTCTATCTACCCATACGTCCACGCCATAGCTTACTCACTCGACCCTCCCTGTACAACACTTCGCGTCCATGTTCACCGTCGTGGCGTCGCTTTCACGCTTCACTTCCATTGTGCATCAATCTGCCCTGCTTTGGAGAAGCTCTCCCTACAGTGTTCTCGTTATCCGAGTCATCCGGTTGTGGTCAACTCGGCTCCATGGTGGAGAGAAGGAGTCGAAGTAGGAGTCAAATTGGGCGGGGAGCTTCGAGACGATCTCAGCCTACTCCTGGGCTGGGGTGGATGTATCGTCGGTGGAGGGTCCATCAACTCGGTTGTCTCTTATAAGGGTGTCAAAGTTGATCGATTGATCACCTTGACTGGACTTTTACACGGACACTCATTGCTCTCCCTCTGTACTGTCACTGAGTTTGAAGCCATGCTCGTTATGTCGCATTTTGTTACCCACCGTCGTTCTCAATTCCCCTTCCCGTCGTCAGAATCTCAAGACTATGTACTCAGGGCTCACAAGCGAACGATACTTAGGATAAGTGTTATCCCTCAGGACAGTCCTATTTCAATCAATTCGCCACCTTATTGTGACCATAACGGCTCAAATCTGGGGGCCGATTCCTCAGTTCCGCCCAACAACCGTGACAAGGGGGCAGTAACAGGTTACAGAGCTAGGTTGTAGTGTCAAATTACAAGGTACCGGTGGATAGTTCAAGTCGCTAAAATCGTCACGTCATCACATCGTATTCAAATTTCATCCTACTGCTAACGTCATGATGTAAGTTAGGTGACCAGAAAGACATAAAGAATACACCTACCTCTCATCCGTGTCATTTTGCGACACGATACCAGGCTGGTTTCGTAGTTTCATCTATCCCCAAAAACTTGATGAGCGCTTTCAATGTCGCCGGAGTGGTCTTTGCGACCGCCTCCTCCATCTCCTTAGACCCATTATCCGCCAAGGTAAGCACGAACCCAATGCCGTCCTTGGTATTAACCTCCTGAAGCACCCAAGTCGTTAGATACAAGTCTCTAAGTGCGACGAGGCACAGACGGGGTAGGGTATTAAACGAGATAGCGGCGGCAGCATCGCATTGCGATTCGCTACTGGGGTCGAGCACGAAGTTTGGGTTGCGGCCTCGCATATAAAGTGCTCCAAAGTGAGTGAGACGATTCCATGGAATGAGGAGGCCATAAACTCGTGTGGGAGGGGGCGATTTGGGTGGTCGTCTAGACATAAGCGACCTGTAGGCTTCCATTGCCTCGGCTCTGCGCTCGGGGTCCGTAGGCATCGCGAGATCTGTTCTTTGTTGTTTCTTTGGTGCTGGCGCTGAGATTGATTGGTTGAGACGTTGAACGTGCCTGGGTGGCGGCGCTTGAGGCAAGCGCTTTAAGCTGCACGTGCCTTCATGCACCAAACTCCGTGCCTGGAACCGAGTACTACTGAAGTTTGCTGAAGTTTCAAGCCAATGCCATGACAACCCCACACTCCCTGGAATTGTGAAGGTTATTGTACAGACACGAAGCAAAGATTATCAAGGGACACACCAGCAAATGCCAGACATATGTGATCGTCAAGCATGACGACCTTCCTCACTGTACGGGGATCTTGTAGTTGTAGAATCGACTTCTTCTCAACACCCAATATCACAACGTCCTTCCCTCGGACGCCAACCTGTATCCGACCATATTCCAACGTGAGGCAAGTATTGAGTCCAAAGCACTGAGATACATACCGCACATGTTCCTTTTCTCACAGCTTCAGAAGCGTACTCGACCTATGCCATACTAGGTTAGTCGAACTACTGATTGATATTGGCTAGAGTCGCGATCTGACCTGGAACAAATGTCCATCGGGTGAGAATACGGTGAGTGCTAAAGTATTTATTAGCAGCGTAGAGCAAGCTGAGATTCGTGGAGTCGTGCCTACTCACCGCGATCGTATGAACGTGACATATCGTAGAGGAAAGGATGGGCGAAGTGATCAGTACACGCGTCGCGGTCCTCTGCGCTGATTACGTAATAATATTAGGAGCCTCCTTTCAGAGAGCAGGACACCCCTGATTTAGGGATAAGATGCAAGCTGATTCAAGCAAGATTAAAGCCTTCTGGGTTTTGTGAGTAGTACACGAAGATGAAAAGTCTAGTAGATAAACTGAGAGGAATTCTATAGTTTAAACTGAACGCTCATGAAATCACGCATCCCTCGATAGATGTCGATGTCGTCGAATAGTGATTTGTTCCACACCTGTCTATGTTCCCCCTTCAGATGCTTGCTCCGTGTCCAGATCGGTGCTGCGATTTGCACATCGCTAGGCAACGCTCATTGTGATACAAACTAGGAAACTTGCCATGATCGGACGATTCATGAACAGAGCAATGGCCCAATGGGCGCCAAGCCGTGACTCCATGTCCAAATCGGTAAGCGGACCACGCGATCACGTGGCGATGAGCCATTGTTCGTCGACTCGACCCTTTTTAGACTTTCCACTTTTAACCACAACCACCACGAGCCCTGTGGCCGATAATCCTCAACCCGATCACTTTAAAATGGCTGACTCCTACGACTGCACCTCTTTCTCTGGCTCCGACTACGACTCTGATTCGTCTAGGTCCTTTGGATATTCGTCGGACGAGGGTGACTACTCCAGCAGCTCTGGTTCAAGTGAGTTGTGTTTCCCATCTTCTATCGTGACACTTGCTCATCCATCTGGTATAGGTATGTCATCCGTCTTGACAACCCCACACTCCCGAAGGGCGGCCTCGGTCAGAACCAAAACAGTCACGAACCTCAACCCCGTCATCAAAAGAGATCTTGAGGGGTATACCATCCAGGACGTTGACTTCAACACCTTTATTGCCGCTGTCTATGGCCTCGACGAAGCCGATTTCCAATACATCGAGGGGAAGACTTGGACTTTGCATCCAGCCCATCTACTCGCCTTTGAGGAAGCAGCATCAGAACTCGATATGTTCTCGCCTCTTAAGGCTCTGTTCGACAACTTCTACAAAATCATACTCGTCAAATACACTTCTATCGACATTGAAGTGCTTGTCTTTGGTTCCACCCAGCTCAAAGCGGTCCACTCTGGTACTCGACGTAAACCCGACGGGCTGTTTGTCCCCAAGAACATCCCCAATCCCAAGAAACCGACTTGGCAGTTCTGCAAAGCTTACATTGAGGTAGAGGTATCCAAGGTGAAGAACCTCGACACCGTGACGGAACCTGAGAAGAAAGTGATGTCCCTCGGCGGGATCGAATTCGGCAACGTCAAGGCTGCGTCGCCTCGTCTCCCACAATCTCATACGACAAAACGAACGAGATATGCGCTTTCCCGCACCCAAAAATCGAAGGCGATTCGAGCTGCTGCAGGAACTTCCGCTCCTATCGCCGAACATCCTGACGACAACGACAATGTTCCTTCTCCCCTTCCCTCCACCACCGCTCTTGTATCGAACGAAGCTTCTAGTCAAGCCGGTCCCTCGACTCGGACCTCCGGTAAGCGTCGCCGTGATGCTGAGGAAGAGCCCCCTAGAAAGCGTCACCAGGTCTCGAAGAAGGAGACTCAGGGCGCATCCTATGCATTGGAGTGTATGTCAGCAAACTCTCGCCGCTGGACCACAGGGATCCTTGTTCGTGGACGCCGCATCACTGTACAGTACTTTGACCGCTGCGGGAGCATCTCCGCTACTACTTTCGACTTCAAGAAAGAGCCGAAGAAACTCGCGCTTCTCTTGCTCGGCATTGGAAAGGCTTCCCTTCCTGAACTCGGTTTCGAGCCATTCATCGTCCCGTCGGGAGCTACATCCATTGAGCGGCCCTTGCCGACGCCGGAGGGTGCAGACCTCCTCATCCCTCCTTCTCCACCCAAACGAAACGACGATGCGACAAAGAAGCTCAATCTCTACGAAGGGTCAACTGTCCCCGATGAAAAGACATGGTCGCGTTTTGTCATCTCTGGCGAGCCGCTCTACGTCTACTGTGGCCTGAATGGTCGAGGCACCATCGTGTTTCCCGGCCGCTTTGAGAAGAATGAACAGGAAGAAGGAACGGAAGATGAACAACAGGAGGGGAAGAAGTCTGCGCAGAAGGGCAAAGAGAAGGCATCGGATGACGCGGATGACGCAGATGACATTGCTAAGCTGAGCTGGCCTGACGTTGGCCGACAACAACTCGAATCCGATATTCTTGAAGTCCTCCATGAGAAAATCCCATTCATGCGCGACCATCTCCCTGAAGTCGTCACCTCGGTTTCGTTTACTGCAGCCCTTGCGGGACTCCCCAGAGTGTATCTCATGGAGCAAGCCGCCGCGGAGTTCAAGGGTATGTATTCGATGGGTCTTCGCCACTTTACGATCATGGTCAGTCGACGGTACGAGCACCTCTGGGAACTCAAAAGTTTGGAAGAGTTCAAGACCGTCTTTGTTGACATCGTTGAATGTAAGCATGCCCTTCCCCCTCTGCCCTTTGTTTTCATACTGATTCGAAACGTTACATTAGGCCACCACTACGCCCACAAACTTGGGTTTATTCTCCACCGAGATCTTAGCGAGCAAAACCTGATGTTCACACGTCGAGACAAGAAGGTTCTGGGCGTCGTGAATGACTGGGATCTCTCGTCTGAGCGCAACACTCGCACTAACAGTGACACCAGTCGCACTGGAACTGGCCCTTTCATGGCCTTCGACCTGTTGTCACCCAAGTATACAAGTGGACATATGTACCACCATGACCTGGAGTCTTTGTTCTACATCTTGGTCTGGGCCGCACTTCATTATGATCTCGGATCCGCCGAACCCCGCGTCCCCAAAACCCCATCCGTAATCAAATCCTGGACTGAGGTCTTCAAGGCTGCACTTAGTGCCAAAGCGCTATTCCTCTCCACTCGTAATGGATGCGATACAGTCTTTGGGGCGGTAAGGCCCTGCTTTAAACCGCTGCTCTCTACCTGGCTAGAGCCATTGTGGCAGTACTTCAGCAGCGCCTTCATTCAGTGGGAAAATTTTCGACAAAAACGCAAAGATGAGACGACCACCTTTGAAGGCTTTATGAAGGCTCTTGGCGTTGAGCCTCGCAAGATCCCTGCAGAATACGCTTCCGCTCCCATCGTGGAAGGTTCTACGAGCGCAGCTTAGATAGACTTCCACTCCTCATTTTCTTCCATATGCATTCCATAACATCCTATCTATTGTATCTGTGTAGTATTTCCTTTGAATCTCACCGAACTTGGTTACAACAAACTTGAGGTCATCTGAGCGGGTGTCAACTTTGAATTCGAGTGGTATCTAAGCTTTGTAGATGGAAAGCTGAAATTGTTTACCTGCCGGCACTTTCCCCTTGTAGCACTCACTCCCCGTAGGCAGATGGGGGTGAGTAGGTGTACTCGAGGCCATTGGTGAGGCCTCGGAAATTCAAGACAACCTAATACCAAGTGAGTGTAGTGGCACGAAATGAGGGAAATGAAGTCATTACTCACAGGTCCGAGATTGGCCTAGCCCGCTGTGTGCCCGTGGAACGCTTCCCGTCTCTTGCACTTTGAACGGTCATGGGTCCCCTGTCGATTCGATTGGAAGAACTTTGACAAATCGTCTCGCGGATCCAAAGAAAAAGCCACATATGATATGATTGGAGAGGAATCGCCGGGCGACGTCGCAAAGCTGGGTTGGCTTTTCTAGTTTAGGTACAACAAAAATGGTACGCTATGAGTACCGGAATTTTACTCGGTGAGATACATGTGTAATTATATAAGTGAAGTTTACGGTACTTTGCTTTAGGGTAGATCATGAATGGTAAAGAGGATATCAGCTGGTGGCGATCGCTTGATGTTGCGGATTCGCCGTGATTCGTCAACCCCGGTTTGATTGGTAATGGGGATTCGCTGCGATTCGACAACTCCGGGGATAAACTTTGGAAAGGTGATTTTGAGGACACCGTTTTCGAGCTTGGCATCCACCCACTGTGCCTTTCCCCGATGTGAGCCTGCTGTCAATATGGCTGAAATGGGACGAGTGGCACACCTTGATACCTGGGGGTAACTGGAAAGACCTGAAAACCTTCCCGTAGGGAATCTCCCGAACAATATACCCCTCTGGCGCGGTGTCTTCATGCATTACGTCGGGCATGGCGGAGATGATGACTCGGTTTGAGTCATATAATTGAATGTCGATGTCACTTTGCCTGTAACCTGGGAGTTCTACGGAGACGGTTACACTTTGCTCGTTTTTGCCTTCGTACACGTTCATCCTAGATGGATCGATGAGTAAGTCACAAGAATGAATATAAATGGAAGTCGATCCTACCTCGGACGACGGACAGCTAGTCTGGAGGAATCCGGGCCAGCTGGAGCACCAGCAACTTGCCCATTGTTGACACGAGCCTTGAAGGCTTCTTCAAAAAGACGGTCAAAGTCATCATGGGAGGGTTCGCAGACATAGATACACATTGCAAGTCTCGGATGACGTGGGGTTGCGATTTGATGTGTGGTGACGAGGATGAAAACCGTGCTTTATACTCCTCGCGAAAGGAGTAAAACTCCTTTCATTGAAACCCCTGTCAATTTGAAGGTCGGAAGAACCGCCTCTGAGTGATGACCCGCTTTGTCGATTGATTACTCCGCGCCAGCGGCCGACGTTGGCGCTTAGGGGGACCGGCGGTATCGTCCACGAGCGCTGGGATCCTACGGAAGAAGGTGTTGCGCAGGCATTCAGATTTCTTGACGGAGAAAACCCATGCTCCCATCCATGGGTTATGTGGGTTACGCCGTTACGCTTCCTAGTCAGGGTCATAGGCCCAAGAATATCTCACATACGAAGGATAGAACGTAGAGGTGTTGGATGAATGGCCCGAGTAACCGTTGAACCTAACGAAACCGGCAGAGGGTGGCTCGAGACGCCCGCGGCCAATGTCCAGATCCCCCTTGTAGAAAGCTGGACGACTCTAGAGAAGTCGAGCGAAGGGTTGCCGGTTTGGAGGGCAGAAGTCAACTTCGGAGGAAGCGCTTCCATATATGTTTCAACAAGAGGAGAGTGGTTTCATAGCCAGTACTTACAAGGTCGTCTGTCTAGCTTTATGTCTAATGGTCAACACCATGGCATTTTGCGGACGTGAATGTCGACTTCTCGGCGTGTCATTTGCGTCATGAACTACCACTGCTGAATAGATTACTCCATAAATGTTCTAATCGCATCTTGACGCCTTCCCAATTATCCATAGCTGGGCGGGCATCGAGATAGAACGACAGGTTGTTCGAGGAGGGCCCGCCGGTATGGCCGGTGTAAAAATCAATAATATAGCGCATTCGAACACCACAACGGTCGACGACCCAGTCATGACGATCGAATGGCGGTGAATACCTGGGGAACAGCAGTAATTCAGCGAAATTGAAGCGCTTGGAAACGTTAATGCACGTACCCGAGCAGCGTGTTCCATTGTGCTTTGAGACTTCGTTGGGTTGGTTTCCCTTTGAAATTGACGAGCTTCACACCACCACACTTGTCCCCTCCCCTTCCATCTTCCCATTTGCGTATCTCAGCCCACGCGCGTTCATTGACGGCATTGTGGATGGGTACGATCGTCTTCATGTCCGCTGCTTGGGGGTTATGATTCTTTCGCATCATCGCGCTGAAGAATTGGGCTTCAGAAGGATATACCCAGTTTCCTTCCTCCGAGCCTTTCGGTATCGTTGAGATTTCTCGTTCCGCTGAAAGGGATGCCGGATGTGCAGAAGACGAAGACGAAGACGAAGACATGAACCGACTCCATGGTGAAGTCGAAGAAGAGTGGCCTACTGGGCAAGCTGCACCAGACTTTTCTGCTGGAGGAGGAGGAAGAGGAGAGGAAGAGGAACCGTGGTCAACTGGACACTTGGACATGGCCGTAAAAGCGTGGATGGGATTGGACGCCGAAGACGCCGAAAGACGCCCCACCACCACTTAAGTACTAGATCCGGGTATGCAAAGCCCATTGCCGGACACCCACCTCCACATCCTCTCAGATGACTTGCGGCTATCATTCTAGTGCTTTTTAAATACTCGCTGGGAGTTTTGAATGTCAATACAACTGTCTTTCTATCAATCTCCATCATGCCATCCTCGGAACCAGTCTTCACCACACCGTTGACGAAGCTGTTCGGGATTAACCATCCTGTCATGCTAGCAGGTAAGCTGCCTCGCATTATATGTTTTCGTTTCTGACAAGGGAATACACCCAGGTATGAACGTCGCCGCGGGCCCAAAGTTGGCTGCAGCTGTGACAAATTCTGGTCAGCTTTTCGACGGCTTGGGGAAACCTGCTGGCTAAACCATCAAATACCGTCTTAGGTGGAATCGGCGTCATAGGAGGCATTCGACAGAGCCCCAAGTTCCTGAAGGGTTCTATCGACGAGCTCAAATCCCACTTGGAGGACAAGAACGCACCGTTTGGTGTTGACCTTCTCCTACCCCAGCTTGGTGGAAGTGCACGAAAGACTAACGTAAGTCCCCACCCCATGGTTCCTTACCGATAGGCAATTGTCTCGCACGACATATCGGAATTATCTATTAAAAGCTCTCTTTTGGTCTCAGCTGACCTTGTTGGTTTTAGTACGATTATACAGCTGGTCAGCTCCCAGAACTTATTGATGTCATCATCGAGGGCAAAGCTGCTCTTTTCGTCTGTGCGGTCGGCGTACCCCCGAAGTGGGCTGTAGACAAACTTCACGCTGCCAATATCAAAGTTATGAAGTGAGTGATCATGCACCGCTTGCTTCGGTCTTGTTTACTCCACCTTCTACTCTCCGTTTAGCATGATCGGACACCCAAAGGTCTGTATAAACTATGCGAACACGTCGATGCCGCTCAACTAATTCGTTCTTTACTTATAAAGCATGTTGCCAAAGCCCTTGCTCAAGGTAACGATCTAGTGTCTCAATGCAATCCATCCCAACTTATCCTCCTTAGGCGTTGACATCATCTGTGCACAAGGAGGTGAAGGTGGAGGGCACACTGGCGAAACCCCGTTTTCTATCCTCATCCCCGCTACTGTCGATCTCTGCAAGAACGCTAAGAGCCCTCTCACGGGAGAGCCTGTTATTGTGGTTGCAGCCGGTGGCATTGCGGACGGACGTGGTTTGGCTGCAGCTCTCTCGTACGCTCAACATGCGTCCTTCTCAAACTTTTCGTCAGACTCACTTGTTGACTTACTTTTATAGATATGGTGCTGCTGGCGTCTGGGTTGGGACTCGATTCGTCGCCAGTGTGGAGGCTGGCGCCCCACCTACCCACAAAGAACTCGTTCTCTCAGCAGGTTACGACGATACTGTTCGTACTCTGCTGTATTCCGGCCGGCCTATGAGCGTTAGGAAGACGCCATACGTTGTTGAATGGTTCGTTTATTCTTTGTTTGTGCAAGGAAAAGAAACATTTACTCATCCGACCACGGCACAGGGAAACGAAGAGACGTGAAGAGATGGAGGCCTATGTGGCTCAAGGCAAAATACCACATGACGAAGAGCTGAAAGTTCATCCCGAACGATCGTTAGCGGGAAGATCTTGTGCGTTGTACCTTCTGCTTCGCCATTGAATACTCATTTAGCTGCGCGACCGCAGGGCTCATGGGTAAAGTGGCTGGTGCCATCAAAGTGAGTTTCCAAGTCTTGCCTCCGTTGTATCGCTCACCATCGCATTAAAATGTTTCAGGATATCAAACCAGCGAAGGAAATGTAAGTCAAAGCCTCGCGTCAGGACTCCACCGGAGGGCTAACAACGTGATCCAGTGTTGATGAACTCGTGCTTACCGCGGAGGCTAGTCTCAAGGCATCCACCGCTCTCCTCATTCCCAAAGCCAAACTCTGAGGAGATCCTACTGTATATCATTCATCTGTACCCAATATGTCCGAATTTCTTGCGTACTTCGTTGCTGGATTTGGTTGACGATGATGAACATCAGCTATAGGACTAAAAATGTGTCCAAATATTCAAGCCCGCGTTGTCTAATGGCTATGACGTCAGACTTCTACCTACGTGGTTCATCTGGAGGTTGCGGGTTCGAGTCCCGCCGTGGGTTTTTCTCCGTACGTCTCGTCGAGCTTTTTCCAGCAAGCTCGAGGTCAACCAAAGACTAAGAGCAAGACTATGTTTGCCTCAAGAAACCTGACGCTTTGCTATATAGTTGCTCTGGTTGATTAAATGGCGCTCGGTATCGGTATCGGTACTACTCATCTCACAGGAATACAGAAAAATCACTATAGTCAGACTCGCCCCAGCATCCCTAGGCCCGTAAGGTGCATCCTCAGTGGCACGGGTTCTCATACAATTCGATCGCCATTTCGCCGTCTCGCGCACATCCTCGGAGGTGATTCATTTCGACGGTCGTCTGTGGGTTGAGACCTTGAGGTCGAAGGGGCAGTAGCCACAGGAGCAGTGGTAGCCACTCTATGGCATGGAACGGTACAGCTGTGGGAGCTAGCAAATTTATACCATATACAGAAAAGAAATACAAGAGAGAGCACCAAATCAGTCTGCGACTACGCCGAAAGCAAATGTGGGTATTCCATACAGATCCACTAATGTCTTTACGTCGCCCTTTGGTATGCCGCTGGCGGGATCTCCAGAGCCAGCTCCCGCTGCAACGTAAAGTGGCACGAAATGGTCTTCTCTAGGGTGAGCAGCTCGAAAGCCGGGATGTTTGACCAAATTATACAATGCTTTCTGGCGTTCGGAAGACTGCAAGGATGGACACGTCGATCAATATGTATTCGATAAAGCGGGAGGAAAGGGGACAAACATTGGCGATAGATATGGCCTTGTGGATGGCTTCGTCGAAGGACTTGTGAGCGGCGCTCGCCGTGTCAGGAGAAAACGCTGAAAAGTCTCGCAAATTGTGGATTACAAGGCCACCTGATAGAACTAAGATGCCTTCTTGACTACAGAGGAAAGATGATGAGGTTTTGAATACTTCAATGACATAAAAACATACCGTAGCTTTTGAACAGCCGCACCGATTTTCCAGTTGTCTTCGGGTTTCATGTTCGAGTTGATGCTGGCTTGTACGATGGGAATGTGAGTAAACTCCTCGCCGAACATTATTCTGAATGGCACGAAGACTCCGTGGTCGAGTCCTGGCCCGGAGTAGCCTCGTCCATCTTCCCCTCTTGGCTCCAAGGTGGATGTGGTGCGAGCGGGTAGGCCGGCCTTTTAGTCGTCAGGGAGTTGACTGAAGTAGCATGGACAGGGAACACACCTCTTTGAAGAGGTCGACGACCCGGTTAGCTAGCGTCTTGTCTCCTCGGGACTTGAACTTGAGTTGATAGAGCTCGGGCTGGAACCCGTAATAGTCCATCAGTAGTGGATTCTCGGCGCCATAATCGGTGACTGAAGGGTGATAGAGTTAGTAGGAAAAAGTACAGGAAGGGAGGACTTGCCTAGTCTTTGAGGAGATTCCCAATGGGCACTGAAGACAACAATACCCTTGGGCTGATACTTTTTCAGTAAGGCAGGTCCAAAGTCCTTCAAAAAGCTTGCGAGAGGACCATCAGCGCCTTGGTACGACATCAAGCCGCTCCTGGGACCAGAGGTCGCGTTTCCATTGCTCGAGGGCATAGCCAAGACGGGGGATCCATGAGAGAAGAAGAAAGAGGGAATTAGATGGGGTGTTGAGGGGAGAGAATCCAAAACAGAGGCCCAAGGTTTCGCGGTGGTCATGGTGAGATGTGAAGATGTGTTCCCGAAGTAGCGCAAGATATAAGGGACGGATAAAGCGATCATGAGAGAGGCAGCGAATTTAGTCAGCGCGGTAAGCATGATTTGGTCCTCGAGGACCCAACGCGAAGTAATTCCACGCAATCCAGAGGCTGGCGACTTATGTGGCCACGGTGGAACATAGTAAGGCCCTTTGACTAGTAATCAGGGGCGGAGCGTGTAAACATGACCGACTCTCGCATCTCCTTTTTAAGACGCGCTTACATCGACAGTGTCACCAACTCCTCGTCATGGCCAAGGTCGGTGGCCAAGGTACTGAGTAAGTCTGCCTTCTACTTGACCTTTCTTCCTAATCCACAGTCAGCAGCGCGTTGGAAGCAGTTGTTTGTCAAGTCTGCTTTGGCGACATTAGCGATCAAACGGTGGAGGCAAGGCAACAACATTACGAAGGTCATTTCGTGAATGATATGTCTGGAGGTCCGTTGCTCCTGCGCTACATGCGAGCTAGAACTGAGAATTGGGAAGGTCATGAAGAGTCACTGGTCTCGGTCAAGAAGAGGTATTTGAAGCCCTTAGGGAACATCCTCGGTGCGCACAAGGAAGAACCATTCTGGTATTCTGCCTTATCGAGCCCTCCACCTCGCAATTATACGCCCGGTGAGCTTTCCTTTGAAAATTCAGTCAGCGGGGCTTCGGCTGAAGCTGAGGCCAACTAGGCATGATACCGTTGCTCGCCACCGCTCTCGTGAAGTCTGTGCAGAGCGGAGGCACATTCAGTGGCGTCCTATGTCATGACAGAGCTGTCTACATATCGCGCGAGACCTGGGACGTGACTTGGGGATGTGGGTGAGTCTTCCAACAACGTCCACATACGACGTCATGCTCCTCTAACGCCGAATTCACGTCAGGTACCGTAACTTCATGATGGGATGTGCGACTTTGATGGATCAGCAGCTGCAACCCCTCTACTTTCCTTTACTGGACGACCCGCTTCCCCCAGGTGTCAGGAACCTTCAGAAATGGATTGAGAATGCATGGGAGGAAGGTAGACATCCTGCCACTCCTGTGTCGTTGCTTCGTTTCAAACATCCTTTTCCCAGGTTTCGACGCCCAGGGTCACGAAGACCTTGTTCGTCTAGTTAATACGAAGAAATGGATAGGTACTTCTGATCTATGGGTGGCTTTCGTTTCGCGAGGCGTACCGTAAGTAGTGTCTGAATCACTCTACAATGCCTGTCTTCTGACTCTCCTTGAACAGAGCAGAATTGGTAGACTTTGATCTTGAAGCATCAAATACAAGCATCGACATTCTCATCAATTGGATCGTTGCCTATTTTACCTTACCCAGCCTGTCCCAAATCAATTCATTGGACTTCCGAACCTGGGTTGCGGAAGAGCCAACTCAAGGATTAGTCACACCCACGGATCGGATGCCCCTCATTCTACAGCATGCGGGCCATTCCAGGACGATCATCGGCTTTGAAGTTCTTCGAGACAAGAAGATCAATCTGTTGACGTTCGATCCATCCAAGTTAGTGTTTATCCATATATTGCCTTTGATGCAACGTTTTGAAACCCCGTAGATGTCCAAACGCTAGTATGCGAGCAGCAGCTTTGTCGCTCAGTCAGAACCCTTTTTGCGCCGCTTCTTCCGCAGAAACTTCAACGCCTTCCAAGAAAACACCCGGACCGCTCAAAAGTTCCTCTTCTAAGCACAATTCTTCGAAGCATCGTAGTCTATTTGAATTCTTCCATACACCAGACCATCCCAAGAGGAAGTTCAACGTGGATTCTCCTTCGAACAAGCATAAACGAAAGAGGATGGAAATCGAGAGCATAGACAATTATTTCACCCCCAAGTCTTCGAAGGCCACTCCAAGTAGCCATGGCGGAGATGTAATCGAGCTCTCGGATAATGACTCGGACGTGGAGATTCTGCCTACCCCTGGAGAGGTACCCCGTAGTCGAGGTGGCGACACTCGCGATGTTCCCAAAGCTGCTAAGCCTCGGCGAAACACGACGGATATATGGGGTGATGGGCTGACGCCTGAGCAAGTGCTCAAGTTCCTTCGTCTCGGGCCTCACCAACTTGGGCAAGTGTCGTTTCCCTTTCCTAAATCAGCCCAGGTCTCTGAACCATACTCTTTACTGCAGAAAAAAGAAAGAATATCAGATACTGTACTTCCCCATGAGTGCGCCGCTCACAGAATCGGAGCGCACAACTAGGAAGGTCGTCCGTAGCACAAGAGTTTGCTGAGCTTTGGGTCTATCTTTGGTCTATCTCACTATTCACATACTCATAAATTCATGGTAATGTGGCACGCGTTTGAAAATTACATCTGACAGATATAGAGTAATGAGATACATGATATGCAGGAGCAGATACGCTACGGCTCTCCAAGAGTCTAAGCATCTCGGAATGCTTCAGGAAGTCTACGGGGTCAACAACCCAGAGCCACCATGAAGCGTTCAAAGGTCACGGTATCACTTTTGCGTCGATTCTTGCTATAGCGACGCATAAATGCCTCATGAAAGAGATCCCACAGCGAGTTGAGCCAAGTCTCACGCAGAGGCTTGAAAGTCGTCCGTATTTCATCGTAAAATGAGTTGCGATCCGATTCCGATAGAAGGAGGCCCCTCTTCGTGTCGCGCGCAGTGTTACAATATATGTCTAACCAAGGGATAAGTGAACGGTTGATTTTCTTCGTCCTGGGTTTGGATTCGCCGAGGTTATAATGAGCCGCGATCCAGATGAGGATGTAGTACAGCGACTCTGCATCATGGTGGTACATATGACCACCCTTATAGTCAGCTTCGAGAAAGTCCAGAGCCACGAATGGATCAGCTCCAGCGCGACTGGTGTGACTGTCGGTGGGTGTGGACGCGAGATCCCAGTCATTGAGAACCCCCATGGCCACCCCATTCTTGGGCGAGAACATCAACTTGTTTTCACCCAGATCCTGATGGAGAACGAATTCAAGCTTGTAGGCGTAGTAATGACCTATAAGAACTCAGCTGAGAGACTGGAAGCCGGAAAGAAAATGAGATGTTCACATTCGACGATGTCTACGTAGACGGTCTTGAACTCCTCCAGATTAGTGAGTTCCGAGAGGTGCCCATGCCGCCTTCTGATCATGCATTCGTAGAGTCTCCGGACAATATCTGCTTTGTATTGCCTTTTGCCGATATCAGGCCAACTCAGCTTCGCGACGTCGCCCGGCGATCCCTCTCCATTCGTAGCCTTTTCTTTGCCTCCGCGAGATGATTTGTCGAGGTTCTTCCAATCGAACCGACAGGGGAGGATGACGGACCCATGACCGTTCAAAGTGCAAGAGACGGGAAGCGTTCCATGGGAGATAACGAAACGGCGCCATGTAACTTCACCAGGGAGAATGAAGTGTTCCGTGAAAGCGGTCCTCTGGGTAGTATTCCTTCGCTCAGAAGAAGGAGCAAGTAATTCGGCGCCTTTCAATGTCGGCAGGGGTTCCGTGGTTGAGCAGGCACT
Organism: Pleurotus salmoneostramineus; assembly: GCA_002583695.1. Taxonomy (NCBI): domain Eukaryota; kingdom Fungi; phylum Basidiomycota; class Agaricomycetes; order Agaricales; family Pleurotaceae; genus Pleurotus; species Pleurotus salmoneostramineus. The sequence goes on from BEWF01000328.1 coordinate 59,013, forward strand.
AGAGGGGGCAACCAGTGTTTCAGATCCATGTTGCTGGAGCGAGGCCTTGCCGATCGTGAGCAAAAGGCAGGCCAGTCTCAGTTTCTTTGGCTCTACCTGGGAGTTGAAAGGCGCGCTCAAGATCGCACTGCATTGGTCAAGGTGACGAGCGGTGATCTGTAGTCCTTGATCAAGGATACCAGAGGCCCAGCGACGAAAATTGGCCGCAAAACACACCAAGACATAACGGGTACTTTGGATTGTCTCGGTCTCGAGTTGACGGTGCTTCCTAGGATTGTCTTGCGAGAGTAAACGGCGGCGTTTTCTGGATAATTGCGAAGAGCTAGTTTGTGCAGATGAAGTGCTCGAAGGAGTTCCAGAGGAGTGATTGCTATCTGCAGCATCGCGGTCGTCGTCGTCATTATCTCCGAGAACCAGCACAACGGCATCGGTGTTGTGGTCTTCCGCATGCATGGTTTCGTCAAAGTCATCGAACATGGTCATGGTTTTAAGCGAGACGGGCATGCCGGGTTTAAAAACGGCAGCTTCGTATGCAGCAAGAAAGCTCGGTTCGGGGGTCCAGTCTATCCCTTCGATGTAAAGAGCGTCCCCTGAGGAGAGACCATAAACGAAGGTCAGGAAGTCGTTGAAGTCAGCATCCTTGACTGTGTATCTTTCAACCCCCTCTTTCATGACATCATCCAGAAGAAAGGAGAGGGTAAAGTCGTAGGGGTTAGACATCTTATAGTGGTCGAGCTGGGGAACGGTTGATCACAGAGTCAATGGCGGTGGTGGTGGCGGTGGTGGTGGGTGGCGGTGGTTGAACATTGAAATTCATTCAAATTGGATTGAAAGTTCAACGTTCACTAGTCACATGATCGCGTACTTCCGGCTTAGATTGAAAACTATCGTACTGAATACTACACGTCTGCGTTTACCAGGCTAGATTGAAAGAAAATCGTCGGGGTTTCGCTTGATGGATGAGTTTCACTTATAACGTGTATATGTAGAGAGCACGAAGTATAACACTCATGACAAAGTTGACATCCGTAGCTCAGATGACCTCAAAGTTTGTGGTAGCCACATGTGCCAGTGGGATTCGAATCAAGTACAGTGTACTTATCAAGTACATAGATACACTGATAGATAGTATGATGCATATGGAAGAAAATGAGGA
>BEWF01000329.1:0-75252 GCA_002583695.1 Pleurotus salmoneostramineus
ATCGGATGTACAGCAAGCCCTGTATTACTGTTGTTTGAAATAGCAGGGATTACTGCACCACCCGACCAGTACCCATTATCTCTGATGAACCGCCGTGCCCCTCCCATGAGCCGGTTCCTGCTAGCATTCCTCCGTCCTTGCGGAGACGAACACATTGGCTCGCCGAACAAAGCGTAGAGCGAGCAAAAGATCAAAGACATCCGAGAAACGAAATTCCTGACAGCCCCGTCGTCTTGAGGCATCCTTCTCCGAGCGTCAGCAACCCCTTCCTCAACGAGTCCGGTGACACTCAAGCATTCGATTTGGATATAGCCCCTTTTCGACTACCCTCTCCTCCTCGTCTCGACACCCCACCCTCTCGCCATGTACCCCTCGCTCACCCTACACCAACGAAATTTGCCGGCCGTGTTGCTTCACCGCCATTTGACCATAGCATCCTCAATCAACCTTCATGGAGTTCGGATGAGCGTTCTATACGCGACCTTATCCTCCAACACCTCCAGGGCGGAACCCCCAACCCCCCCACGCTTCCCAAACCCAAGCCCGGCCGAAGGTCAGCTGACTCGAAAACGCAGATACGTCAGATTGCTTCGCTACTGGAATCGACACTCGCTATTGGGAGCCACCTCTCCGGTGTTCCTCCTGAGGTCATAGTAGATGTGTGGGGGGAACAGAGTCAACGCAAGGTATCCAAGAGTAGCGCTTGGAACAACTTTCAACGTTACATCAGGAACCCAGAAAATCTCAAGACTCTGACTGAGAAGTATCATGTGGCCATGGCAAAGCAGCGAGAGGACGCCAAGAAACGAGACGGCGAGACTGCCTTAGAGGACGACGAGGCCGTTTTATCAAGGCTAGTGCCGTCCCAAGAGGACGACGATACTTCATCAACCCCAAGCAAGACATCCCAGGTTTATTCAGAGTCCATACCGCCCCCAACCCCCTCACAGTTATATCACCACTTCTTAACAAAAATTGGGCACGGTAAAACAAAAGAATACTTTCAGTCATGGGAAGCGGTGGAAGAGAAGGATGTGCACGACAAGATGACCTTAGGACAACGGCGTAATACGTTCCGTAAATACGCCCGGGAAATCACTGAAAAGGCGGATTGGTACGCTCAGCATCGAGAGATTGAGACCTTCCTCGTCACGGCTGGGTCCAACCCCAATCAAGACGAGGCAATCTTCCGTATCCACGCAACGTCGAAAGCCGCTCGTGTGAGTACGCCAATCCCCACTACAGTAATAATCTTAATCTTTCTACCCAGTTTGTCGAAGAAAAACTTTCACTAGATGAAGATACGTTTCTGGCCCGCTTTCGGACTATGATATGGTAGGAGATGAGTTCTATCATTGTTGTTGCTATTCTCAATATTTTATCGGGGTAGGGACCTCACGGCAGGCCCCAATAACCAAAGACAAGCGACCTCTCAAGCGACCTCCCGCCAACCTCCTCCGCCTCCCCGTACCTGGGCGCCACCACGCATCGAATACGACCCATCCGACCCTAAAAGCTGGTGGGCTCCGCAAGAGTTTGAAAGGGTGTGCCCAAGACTTAAAGCCCCGCGAATCCAATGGATACAGGGTGAGATTTTGAAGCGGGCTGAGCATGCAGGAGTTGTGTTCGTAAAGAAACACTTTCCCTGGGCTAAAATATTGGCTGTTTTGCCACAACTTGGAGCGAGCATCAAGAACTGGCCCCATGCAATGCCATGGCCTGGCCTGGAGTATCCAGAGCGTGAGCATCGCGGAATCCAAGGCCTAACTGCGGAACTCGCCTCAATCTTAGCATGGTACCTTCCCCCCGACCTCACCAAGGGCATCATCTTCCACAAGCATGATGAGCAAACCGAACGTGACGGTGCGGTCTGTGATTTATCTTTAGTTCTACATACTGATTCATCGTGTTAGAGCTTATATCAGGGAAGCTACCTATCATGATAGCTCATTCCCCTAATCCTTTGTCTACAGACGAAACCGCAAAAGTCCTCTATACAACAGAAGCCCGCTTGTTTCAGAAGTATTTCGGTCCTCCTCGCCGTCAAACTCGGGAAGAACATCCGGTCGACTCGTTCACCCTTGACGATGCCGACCTCCTCGTCGAGGCAGAGCTTAATTCGGATGAGGGAAAGCAGATGCCAAGCTTTGGCCCAACCGGGGGCAAAAGAAAAGCCGGGAGCAAAGGGAAAGCGTCGGCCAAGCTACAGAAGGCGCCACCTTTGGCAAAACTCAAGGTGGCTCAAGGAGACCAGAGGCCTTCTCAGAAGACCAATCGAGGCAAGCAAAAGGAAGCCTTATCCTCAGATGAAGAATCGGCCGTCTGCTCAGATGCTTCATCCTCGGAGGAGCTATCCGCGCCCCAGTCCACTGATGGATCGGATGGTGGCGGCTTTGATTCTGAAAACGATGGCGATGAGGAAGATGACCTTGAGGGGGAGGACGAGAAAGGGGGGATTGATGAGGGCGAGGGAGATGATGAGGACGAGGACGAGGACGAGGACGAGGACGAGGACGAGGACGAGGATGAGGATGAGGGAGGGAGGGATGATGAGGAAGATGACTTTGAGAGGGAGGACGAGAAAGGGGGAGGTGATGAGGACCAGGATGAGAGAGAGGAACAGGATGAGAGAGAGGACCGGGACGAGAGAGGGGGGGAAGATGAGGAAGATGACTTTGAGGGCGAGAAAGGGGGAGATGTTGAGGACGAGAGGGAAGGGGAGATCGGGAGGAGGAGAGACGCTGACAACTACTCGGACGACATGGAAGAAGAGGTAGACGAGAACGACGAAGAAGATAATCAAGGTTTGGGGTATCCAGACTCTGACTACGCCATTGGGCACCGAAAACCCCCTTCTGTTAAGGCCAACGCCAAAGGCCTCAAACGTAGTGGGCATCTCACTTTATCCTCACACGGACTACATTTACTGATTTGCCCCCCATCCATCGTAGATGCGAAGGGTGCCTCGGACAAGTACCAAAGGGACTCAGGTGTGTTCGCATACATGACTTCATCACCAAATCCTTAAGGGACTGAGGACAATAGATACGCACGGAAAGAGCAACCCCAAGAGCGAGTCGAGCAAGCGTCTCCGCGCGGTTTTACAGCCTGAACTTGGCACCTTTGAAACCGACGGGCCAAGAAAGCGGGTACGACGTTCAGACTCAGACCCTGCCCAAGGTCCATCAGTCAAGGCAGAGCACAAGCGTGTCCGTGATGCTGAGGTTGTTGGTACGTCCGTCCATCTAGATATACTCAATCTGCTGTGAAACAAACAATCCCTAATAGACACGGGCGAATCGAGCAAACGTCGCCGTAAGGGTACGTATCTATCGTCGTTTCAGAGAGGAACAACCTGATGTAGCGATGCCATGACTTCCATACAGGCTCCATCTCAGAACTCACAAGCCATCCAACGCTTCAGGAGAAGGAACGCCCCAAACCCCGTCGCGTCCCCAAAAGAGACGTTGTTCCAAGAGACCCGACTCAAGCAGAACGACATTACCCTGATTACCACTATACGAAGTAGCTGTAGCCCTACGCTCCGCCTCGCCCATGTATGCCTTAGTCCATGACACTGAATATATCCATTATCTACGCCTTGATCCATCCGTGACAAAAATGAGACAGAATGAGTGAAAGCTGGAGGAATGATGTCGCCCTCGTAATATTTATACTCCTCATGGTACTGGTCGGGCGGTTTTCGAGCGGTACTCGATGTAGTTCGTGCCCGCGATAGTAGTAGTCAAACCCCCCATACAGGTCCAAGATGCGAGGGGTGCAATATGCGGTGCAATCTGCGGAGCCCACCAGGCCCATTATCCCCATCGGGATATTAACCCTCAATGGGGGTCTAAGAACATCCCAAGGGTGAAGAACCTTTCATGCAATTATTGCCGTTGACTAAAACAGATGGAATGCATGAGGAATTCACAGCCATCCGTGCAAAACAACTTGAAAGGGTTCCGAAAGAGGAGGACCTAAGTCAATTGAAGGAGGGTGGTACGACTTCGGATAGTAAACCCGAGAGTAGCAAACCTGAAGATAGTGCCCCACCAGCTAGTGCTCCTCAAGATGGTAGCCCGAAGAAATCGGCTGGCGTTTCTTTCAAGACGAATTCGCGTACTCCGCTTTCCCTTTCTGTTGCTTTCCTCTTTCTTGGTTCACTCGCGATCTACAGATTATGATCCGGCTTGGTATCGCACTGGGGGCTTTTGGGGGGCTTTGTCTACACGAATCGGATGGATGCCTCCAACTGACCATGCTCGTGATTCAAACCCTCGTGTACGTGTAGTTAGGATGATGTACTAATGGCTCGCCTAACGACACGGATGTGCCGTTGATTCCTAGTAGTAACGGGTTTCAATCTAAGTTGGGGAACCCATACTGGGAAGGTGGTTAGCCAAAACGGGACGACGCACACAAACCTGCCAACGTCAACATCGAATATTTGAATGGTCGGATTCCTTGGCCACATGTCACACGAAGTTCAGGTCTTCAAAACCACATCCCTCTAGCCTTCCTTCAGAATCACTGTGCTAAACGTTAACGGCGTGACGGCGGTACGGATTGAAGGGACTACAGGTCCGGAGGTCTGGCGTCGACCGTAAAATGAGGCAAGAACGAATCCAATTCCTATATAGTACACGAAAGCATGGATATGCCAAAAAAGGACGAATACGAATAACACAGTCCAAGAAGGAAGGAACCAAGAATACTCATAAAAATCCACTCTCCTGAAGAAGTCGAGCCATCTTCTCATCCTCTCGCTCTCGGGGTTCTCGTTCAAGACTGAGTTTCCAAAAGTGCTCCCGAACATCCACCGTGTCGCTAAATTGGTTTAGAGATTCATCGATAAAAGCAAGGACCGCGGGTATGGGGGTGAAGTTGAAGGGTTGGGCCTGCCAACGCTTAATATCGTTGATGACTTCCATCGCCTTTTGACGCTTTCGGAAGTTGACTAGGTTACCTGGGGCAAGGTTGTCGGGATTTCCGTCTTGAATGAACTGAAGGGTAGTAAGGAAGACACCTGAAGCACGAGGGTCAGTCCAATGAAAGCATGGTCGGCTGAGAGGACATACCGATAAATGGTACACATGGAGGGGTGACATTGGCCATGGTCGACCGATAATTATTGAAATTTTTCGTAGTATCAATAGTCATTTCACAGGCTCCCAGCTGCAACATGAGCTTTTGGTTGACTTGTTCCCAAGTGCGCTTCAATCTTCGAATCGGAGGTGTGTTGAGGCCAGAGGTTATTGCAACCATAGTGGAAAAATTGTGCAGCGTGCGGCATCGCTATAGAAGGAAACGCGAATGAGATGGGGGTAACGATGTCCGATCAAGGAGAACATACATCAGCAACATTGATGAACTGCTTTACGGCAGCAGCGCGGCGGCGCGAGTCCTCTCGGCTCAAAATGCAATCAGCCACCCAATCCGCGATCTAGAGAACCGAATCAGTTTCATGACCCTAGCAAGTTGAAACGGCGAATTACCCTATTCGAGGTTTGGATAACAATGGCGATGTTGTCATGGTGTTCCATTTTCTGCTCGCGAGACCGTTGCAAGCATTCCATAGGCCTTATTTTCTGGTACAATTGGCTCTCAAGGATTGTCAGCTGTCTGGCCAGCTCCAAGGGATCGATATCGAGCAGTTTGAGTTTCCTTCCAGAACCGACTCTGGGGATGATAGGAGGCGGTGGCGGTTGAAGGGTACTGACCATTTTGATGTTGTCGCCACCCTTTTGCTGGAAGTCCACCCGCCAAAGTAAGCCTTGGGTGACTGCATCGAAGATGAGTGGGTACTCACAGCACGTTCAATCAAGATCATCAACTGCTTCGCAGCAGCAAAACGGGAAACCTCCGAGGGTGCAATGAAGTCTTTCATCTTATCCAAAATGTAATAGTCCTCCTTTTCAAGTACATCGTCGTCGACGACCATCGACTTGAGCGTATTCAAGACTCTGTAGCAAGCCATCAATATCAGCTGACCGAAGTTGCGTGAAAGATAAGCACCTCATTTGGATCACATGCTGCTTTAGCTTGCCCCATTCCTCCAGCTCGGGGGAAGTGAGGTTCGGAGGGGCCTGTATTCTGAAGCGTTGAACAAGCAAGTTGAACAGCTCGTCCAACGTAGTGAAAGACTTGTACGTCAGAAGGAAGGTCTTGGTAAACGAGGGATCTAGATAAAATTGTTACTCATTGTAAACGGCTCATTGTAAAAATTAAATCATACCTGAATGTTCATGAGCAGTCAAGCGCTCAACCAGTGCCTGAATGGTGCCTCCCCGCACGGACCCATCCGGATCCATCTGAATCTCACTTTGATCGTAGTTCGGACGGAGGTACCATGGTTTTGAATCCGCGCTGACCGTATCCAGGTAGTGTCGAGGTGCATCGTCGCCAAGGAGCTTTCGCAATTTATCGGCACCAGCGGCTCGCGGCGGGGATTTCGGGGATGCTGGACCTAAAAAATGAAAACGCCCATGGGTACGGATCAGGATCAAACAAAACAGTGAGCTTACCGTCATCCTCGAAGAGTGTCGCAGTATCGAGATTGACTGGGCCGGTATGCGACTCCGGCGATGAGAGCATATCCATCGTCGATGACTCTCCGTTGACGCCCGCATGCGGTGGAGAAGGAGGCGAGATGCTCAACTTTGATGGTGGGCCCTTGTAAGGATTGCTTTCAAAAGCGGCTTGTGGGACGGCCTGGAGTTTGCTTCCTTGCTTACTGAAAGCGAAGCCCATATCGACGACATCCTCTTGATCAGCTTCAAGTGCAGTAGGCGTCAAAGATACCAAAGAACCACCGAACTGAGTATCAATCATACTCATTCGAGACATTCGCCACTCTATAGAGCCGTTGTAGTCCCCTTGAGCGAGTTCCGCTTGTTCATAACCAACCGCAAGTAGACTTTCCAATGCTTCTCGGACGACCTCCAGGTTCGATTTCATGGAGACGACAAGCGTCTCAACAAGCGCAAGTGGAGTTCCTTGGCCGTCCGTATTGTTCAATTGGAAGAGGCGTATTGATTGGAGCGCGATGAGGGTAGAACCAGTGTCATCGTAAAGGGATTGCACCGCTGTTTCCAGCATTCGCACAAGCGTGCGAGCCTTCTCAACCGACTGGATGTAGAGATCATTGGGTAACGCGCCAGACTCCTGGCGTATCCCATCAATGTCGACGTGTCGCGCAACATGAATATTGGAAACAAATGTGAGGAAAGCGGAAACGCGGGTGACCAGAGCTTGGCCCTGTGACGTTACTTCTTGCAACAGATATCAGCGCATGTGCACGAAACAAAGTGAAAAGGACCTACCTTTGCCAGAGTTCTGCGCGTTCACCGATACTCTTATGCCGCTGAAGTACTCTTCTAGCTGTGAAAGGAAGGACGATATCTCGTTGACCACTTCAGAACCCAATATGCGCCGAGGATTATCCTGATCGTTGTCCAAAGAAACCCACCCGAAGCCCCGCCAACTGCCTGCGGCACCCGCACCAACCAGACCGAGACCCACATTAGCAGTGGAGAAAACACCATGCAAGCGTTTGGTCGGCGGCGGCGTCCCCGACTCATTTGCCGTCTGGTGTTGATGCCTTTGCACCTCAAGAACGAACGCAACGATGGCACGTTCCAATTCCTCGGCGTCCCCTTCGATACGATTGGGTGTATCCACGACCGAGACACCGGTATCGTACTGCATCGCCCTCGCGGAGAGCACGAGCTTGGACAAGGTCGCAGTGACCTTGCGCTGAGCCGATTTCAGCTGGGCATGGATAGCAGAATTGGGGCGGGCGTTGCGAAAATCAGGTGGAAGAACACTACTCGGGATATGACCAGTCGGTATGGCGGATACGTAGAGTAGATTCCGGACAGCTAGGACCACATTGCAAACCAACTTATCCAAATTGTCATTTTGTTCAGGAAGAAGCGTGAACCCGTTGAGCTGGATGTTGTCTATGATGGCCTGGATGGCATTCCTGGCGATAGCCGATAGGTCCGTGATAACTTCAGGAGGAGATGGCGCTAGGGCTTGCTGTAGAGTCTGAGCCAGGCGCTCTGCGGAAGTCAGCTCCATGGTGACAGAGGTTTCATTATAAGGCTGTCTTTGAGATGAACCTGTCCCATTCCACTGTGCTCGTGCTGTACGATTGCCCTCGTGAGGTTGTATGTCCGAATCATCAGAGTACACGCTCAATCGTCCGCTTCGGTCGGTAGGCTGAGAATCAGAGCGAGATCTGGTCATCGAAGGAGGCATTGATGAAATATCGGTGGGGGAATAAGGTGATTGGGGAGCTTCTGGTCGAGTCCATCGGACTTGATTGTCGGTTGGGTTCCAGTAGATATATGACATACCGTCGTCTGCGAGTTTTCTTATCCAGGGTTCCGGCGTGAGGGTCCGCCGCGGCAAACCGAAGCCAGCAGTTAGACTAGCATTCGAGTCACTGCGCGAACGCTCAACGTTTGTCGACGAGTTGGGTGTTAGACCGAGCCCTGCGCTGGTACCTGAGCGGGAACTTGATTGGGAGGTCAACCCAGCGAATTCACTATCAGATATATGGTCGTCTGATTCTTGTGGTAAGTCTCGAGAGTGCTGGCCCGTCTGAGTATTCACGTAGTATATCTAGACCACAAGCATAAATTATTGGGCGAATGAAGGAAATCGCGAAGACTTGCCTGGCCATGGACGGTCACTTGTGGCATCCAGAAATCGTTTGACTGTGCGGCGCCGTTCATTGATGTATTGGCAAGAGCCTCCAGGCCATCCCGAGAGCCCATCTCTCTCTCCAGCCACTCCTCGTTCTCCGTCTGAGAGATGCCCATCATAGCTTGTGACATGGACACCATCGACTCTGGCTGGGTCTCCGGTGGGCTTTGCTCGGCCGCGGAAAAGGCTGCCTCCGCCTCCTCTTCCGATATTATCGTGACGTAGTTCGAGGGAAACCATCCTCGCTCGTCTCCCAGCAATCCGTCCCACCACCCTGATTCCTGCTGCGTTAAGATTTCAATTATATCATTGCGTCGAAATGAGAGTGCAGAGGCGTCCTGAGCCTGGTAATCGTAAAGAGCGCGGCAGAAAAGGGGGAAATCATCATCTAACTGCTCTGCGTCGGTCTGGAGGTGGTGTTGATGGTTGACCGGCTGAGACTGTGTCGACGTTGCCGTCGCGGAGGATGAGGATATGAAGCCATTATGATGAGCACCATACATAGGCGACGCTACGGTGGCCATGCAGGCTCCGAGGTGAGGTAAAGGTTGAAAAGAAGGAGAAGGAGAGAAGGAAGTGATGCAGCGGTCCTGGGCAGAAGAAGGGACATTATCGCAGGGTGCTGGTCCACCCAGACCTCATATATTACATAAGCACGGCCTTCAATATCAATGTCAGGACTTCCTTCTAGCGTTTTTCCTCTGCCAGTGTTTTTTTTTGCAATCTCGGAGAAAACTATACTGCCAGTACTGTTGTGCATCTGTTCCTCCAGACGGAGGTCAACTCTTCTTCTGGATTGTTTCGCGTCGGGTCCCTGTACCTGCCTCTCATCTGTGTTGCCTAAAAATGGATGTTTCTCCTGGTTTTTACCCATGACTCCTGTCACCAAACCCTGGGGAATGTGGTCCCGCGGCCCAGGAAGGTTTGGTAGAAGCAGTGCAGTCTGCAAAAACCACAGCGCGTTGATGCCATCATGATGCACCAGGAATAACATATCGAGTCGAATATGCGAGTGCCGAGGAAATTTTCAATTTAGGGCCAAGGATGGTGGAATTTGCGCCTCAAGGCGGGTCAAACTTTGTCCAACACCGTCTCGGAATCACTAGTCAATATCTTTAAGCGACGGACCCGATTATAGCACACCAACGCCCGCCATTGTTACTTCTCGGATTGTCCTAGGTTCGTTCTAGATATCCTACTTACGGTTGCTCAATGGGAAAGAAATGCCCAGACCGCCGTGATCCTGGCGGACCAAGTGTGCTGGTATGGTTATACACTGTTATATCATTCCGTGGAGCGACTCTTCGCAACTCATCAACCAACATTGACACGGATATACACTAAACCCATATCGGAAGATTCAGAAACATCTCCAAGCCTGATATATGAAAGGACGCACATAATTTTATGCATTGATGATGGTAGAACCGCCATCCCTTCATCGCTTCAGTGTTCTTTGTTTCTCCGCAAACTCGACTATCTTGCGATCAATGAGCATCCCCTTACGCTCTCTGACCCCATCCATGTATCCTTTCGCAATATTTGACCGATCCGATTTTTCGCCCAAGTCTTCTAGCTCTTCCTCCGTTGTCGGAACCCAGAATGGGTCTTGGTCAAGTAATTCATAGCTATTGGTTGATGAAGATTTGAGTATACTCTGGGTTGCTCGACACATTGATATGCATCACAGACGCACCCACTAAATATCAGTTGCGGACTTGCAGCCCCTGAAGTTCGCTTGCGGATTTCTTTGGCGAGGGATTAGGGGTGATGGAACGACAAGAATGGGCGTTGACTTACCATCAGCGAAGCCAAAACTCTCAACCACAGGTAGGAGAGCGGAGACAGTGAAGAAAGATGTCCCCTCCTTCATCTCTTCCGCGACGATTCGTCCCCGACGTCGCGCAACAACGGCGTAGACTTTGCCCAAGACGTCCGCTACAGGAGAAACATAACGTAAGATCATCTATGAGGTAACATGTTTAGAAACGACCGTCCTCACTTGAAGCTTGGATGTCACAAGCATACATCGCTAGCATGAGTCTCGGAGACCAGTCCAGCAGACCGTTACGACAAGCATCTCGAACGGCGGATATCAATGAACCATTGACTTGAGCCATGCGGTTCTGCTCTGTGTAACTGATGATTAAAATGGACTCGGTCCCACAAAAGGACGCGGCGTACCTATTTCTTGATCGACCTTCTCTTTATCAATATCCAAGCGCTCGAGGTAGTACACCAATCCCTCCACAGGCTCAGCACACAGAGGTCCTTGAAGCGTCGCCAGCTGGAACCCGGTACCTATGTAGTTCTCGAAATCTTCCATGAACTTGTCCAACCACTGACTCTCGGATTTTTGCCCCATCAAACGTTCTTTCAGCCTAAATATGCAGAACATGGTGTCAAATCGGAAGAACAACTTCATAACGGAAACACTGACGAGTGACACGACGATCCACCCCTAGCGTCTACAAGGACACAACCCCCCGAGTTGCGCGGACCAAATGCCCATATATTATCTGTAAGGCCTTTCCATTCCTCACCAGCCGCCTGACACACCTCTTGTAGGGCATCCCAGAAGCGCTCTACTGGCACACTTGGCTCTCTGTCAATATCACCGTGGATACGCACATCAGCGTTATCATCGGCTGTCTGTCCATCCCCGATGGCGTCGCTAGTAGTGTCGGCGGATGCTTGATTGTTATGAAGTCGTTGGATGGTACTGTGATTCTGAAGGATAAAATCGAGAATGGGGCGTGGCATGGGCCGAGCACGGATAGTAAACGTGACAACATCTTGAGAGGTAGCTCCGCGGATTGTCCCTCTAGGGGCGCCAGGTGTCTTCGGTGGTGCCATGTCTATGTCGTTTGTCAGATCCAACATGGTGTCTGATAAACGGGGTTATTCACCTGGAGCACGCACAGCTGTCTCACGAAAGGGGACGATCGGTTTCGAAACGTGGATAGCTATCTGAGCGAATCGTTCTCGGAGGTCCTTCAGACAGCGCTACAACGAAGAGTTGTTGATAGGCAAATCAGACAAAAGGGCGAGCAAACCGGACTTGCCTCTAAGTGGAGTTCGCCCGCTGTGACAATGACATGCTCTCCTGAGGGTTGTTGGAACGTCTCGACACAAGGATCTGATTGACTGAGCAACTTGAGTCCATCGAGCAACTTCTGGATGTCAGCTGGTTTCTCAGGCTCCAAAGCCACCCGCACAATTGGAGGTGCCTAAAACCTGAACTTAGCAAGACGTAAACACGGTGCATCCAACCAATCACTTACTGAGCGGTTGACACCACCCAGATTGATAATGTAATCTGATGATTCACTCGATGGGTTGATCCCTACGTCACCCGGGGCACATAGGGTAGCGCTCCGCCATACTTTGCCTTCGAGGCCTTTGATAGCAAAAGTGTTACCCGCACGGATGCTTTCCACAGAGGTCAACTCGCGACCCATCATTATATACAACGCCTCCACGGTCACGGGCGTGATGTATTTGCTATTTTGAGGGTGCTTTGGTCCCAGAGTCGCGTCGTACTTCGGGAGGATCGCATATAGTGTACTACCAGGGCGAAGGGTACCAGAGTACAGTCGAGCGAATCCAAGCAGAGCTTCTCCTTCAGGTGCAGCAGGCTCAGGTTCTTCACCTCCTTCGATTGATAGGTCGTTAAGCTCTGCAGTTGGGGCCGAATTGGGCGTGCCAGCTTGTCGCGCTTCTCTAGCAGCTTTAGCCCGACTTCGCATTTCCTCAGCGCTCAAGGGTTTCTTCTTGTTCTCTGGCAAGTCTTTGGACGATACAGCAAACATTTTACTGACATACGCTGAAACGTACGCATCTTCGCCATAGTTGCAAGAGAATAGGTCGGTTTCCAGTTTATTCTTGGGTTGGACTTGGGAATCTCGGTGAAGGTCGGGGTATATGATTTTTGGGACCCGAACGGCTTGTGCAGTCGAGGGTGAGGGTACGATGTCGATAGCACTTTGAATGATGCTGGTTGAAAGCGAGAGCCATTGCGAAAAGATCAAGTAGATGAGGTTCCGAGAGTCCTTGGATTTCAGGTCTCTCGGCAAGAGCTTCAACCCAAGCGAACTAACAATCTTGGTGACTTTGTCAGGATTACTAGCACAAAATAGGTGAGTGCTACGACTCGGAGGGAAAATACGAGCTAGGCTCACGGGTTGATCAAGACGGCGTCGTAAATGGCCCAGATATTCTCGAGAACGAATTGAACAAATAGTGGCTTTAGCGCTCTGCCACGCAAGTGCTTGAAGCCAATCACCTTCTTCGTCTTCGGATCCAGGAAAAAGTCACCCCAAAGCACCCGGCGTAAAGTCGATTCTTTGAAGCCCAACTTCGCCGAGTACAGCTGAGCGAACTTCCCTACCCGGAAACCCCAACCATCGAAGGCCGATGCGAAAATGACGTTGCCTCTTTCGGGTGCAAAGTAGAGATCCTCATCGTCCTTTTCCTGAAAGTCTTCTTCTTCAACGAGCGAAGGATCAATTTCCCCACCAAGGGCGTCCTTCCGTTCGGCAAGTCGCTGTTCGCGGCCTTCACGCCACCTTAAATCATCCTCCATGCGTTCTCCAGCGAAAAAGCTCCCCATGACGGCGTTGACCTGTTCCACAAGTCGCGACAAGTGATGGTATGCTTCGACGGGGGAGAGCTTAAGCTCTGTGATGAGACGATCAAACTTATTGATAACAAGGATAGGGCGCAGGCGATCATGCCACGCTTGTCTCAGAACGGCTATGGTCTGTTGAAGGTCAGGAATGATCGGTGGTGTCAAGGAGTGATCTTACTTGTGTGCAGACTCCTTCAACGACGTCAACCAAGACGAGGGCACCATCACACAATCGGGAAGCAGTAGAAACCTCGCTAGAGAAATCGACGTGGCCTGGCGTATCTATCATATTTATATAATATGTTTTGGCCAATCTTGTCAGTACCATCATCAGTCCCAAGCCAACCCTATGTGGATTCACATACCTTTCACCATCTTTCCCCCGTTCACCTACTTGAAATTTCAAGGTGACAGCGCTGCTTTCCATGGTGATGCCTCTTTCTTGCTCGTCTTCTCGACTATCCAAATACCGAAGCTTTCCAGCCATCCGAGCAGAGATAATATTATTGGCGGCCAGCAACGCGTCCATTAAGGTGGTCTTTCCATGGTCAACGTGGCCCATGGTCGTAATTATGCGTACATTGGTAGGATCTGGGGCCTCCATGGTAGATGAACACGAATAAGGGTGAAAGCAAGGGAAAAGTTGCGTTGCGGATCCGAAGCCTGAAGTGAGTCAAGGGAAAAGGGGCGCTACTCAGGGACTCCTAATTTCCGCTCACCGCCCCTGTTGAACCTTGCTGCCTCGCCGCACTGACCAGTCACCAAGTTCGGCGGTTGTTCTACCCGCCCCGCAAATACGCGAACACTGTGCCTCTGAGCCTTTCAAAGTAGGTTGAAGCTTGTGCGATCTGCTTTGTCTGAACCTCTCAAGATAGATAAATTACTCATGACTCACTGGCATGAGCGACCTTTACTGCCTTTCTCCCCTGCGTAAGGATATGTTTTCCCACTGGAGGAGTGTACTATTAATACATTCTCTTAGTTATGCTTTAAATGGGGTCTGAGGCTTGAGCGGGGCAGCCTCACACCCTTTCCTTCCCATCCAAGAAACCATGGAAAAGGAGTCTGTTGACTTCAAGGAAAAGGATGGCTCCCTTGGTACCTCGAGCGTACACTCCTTGAGCGATAATGAAAGAAGAGAGCTAGATAAAGCTTGGCTGAAATTGGATATATCGTTGAGTCTCTCTCCAACCTTCCCGATGAGGATCCTAATCGAGAGTACGATCTTGTCTAGGGTGGTTGGTCCTTCCTATGGAATATTTCAGTTTCTCGCTTCTGACGTCGAGAAAGCTCGGCATACTGACCTTGATTTACCTACTTTCCTGGCTGGTAAGCCTTTCTTCGACGAACAACCTGCTTTTCTTTGATCAGTTCGACGTAAAGGATCGCACGAACATAGGAAACGCTCGTGTTGCCGGATTGCAGGAAGACTTGCACCTGAGTAATACTCAAGTACGGAAACAGCTTGTCCTTTTTTGGTTCGAAAATACTCAGGCTTCCCCACAGTATAGTATCTCTCTCACTGTCACTCTCATGTGCGTCCGGATATATGTTATCCCTACTAACCAGGCACTCACTATATGGCAGACCTTTCTTATCCGCTGAGATACCTGTGAATCTCATCCTCAAGGTAAGTCCTCAGAGAGAAATAACGTTTCTATAACCATTTATTGACTCTAAGGCATCTTACAGATAGTTGGCCCCGACATACTGCTGCCAAGCTTACTGACTGCATGGGGAGCCGTTACTACCCTTCAAGGTAGGTCCTATCCCGAAGGTTCCTGGATTTAAGTTCAGGCGGTCTCTAGGAATTGTCCATAATTACGCTGGTTTACTGGCATGCCGTTTCTTCATTGGGCTACTTTAAGGTTTCACCTTTAGCATGGCGTCGCGAACGAAGCTCACGGTTTTCCATCTCTAGGTGGTTTACTTCCTGGTATCGTCCTCTATCTATCCCGCTTTTATCCACGCGCACGACTTCAGCGTCGGTAAGTGACCTCGATACACTCTCTACTCGACGTCTCAAATATCTACGTCAGCTTGTCTGTCATTTTCTCAGCCGCATCATTGGCGGGAGCCTTCAGTGGATTACTCGCTGCTGCCATCATGAAGATGGATGGCATCGGGAATAGACCAGGATGGGCATGGATCTTCATCCTGGAAGGTCTTTTCAGTACAATTGTCGGCGCGATTAGTTTCATCTTGGTCCCTCGGTCACCCACACATTGTGCATTGCTTTCTGATGTGCAAAAGGATTATGTTATGCACTGTCTACAGGAAGATGGAGCTATCAGCGAGGATGAGTCCAAGGATGCATTTTCTTGGAAGGAAGTAGGAAAGGCCTTTCGATCACCTCACGTTTGGATTCTCACCGTTCTTTCGGTCTTTAATGGTACGTATCACATCCATGGTCATACTGGTCCGCAACAACGACCCTTATCCTCACCTTAGGCATCATATTATATTCATTGAGCTAGTGAGCGACCCCCGTCCTTCCTTCGTTCTATGAGGGCTAATTTCCCTCGTTCAATAAGCTTCGCTCCCTCAATTGTCCTTGGACTAGTGCATAACCCAACTCGGGCTCAACTGCTGTCCGTCCCGCCATATGCAGCAGCATTCGTCGGTGAGCGTCGACACGGCCCCAATCGTCATGTATAGTTAACCTCCATAAAACAGTCTTAAATTTGGCCTCATATCTGGCTGACAAGCATCACTGTCGAGGGCTCGTTGTCACCCTCTGTTCTATCCTTCTTACTACAGGCTTCGCGATGTATCTTGGTGAGTAGGAGCATATTCGCGAGCCAACCCTGCACCTGACAAACGGAATCTAGGCTCACACAACGTCGCCGTCCAGTACGGCAGCCTTTTCCTGACCGTCACAGGAATCAGCACCATCGCACCGGCATATACGACATGGACCGCTAACAACACTGCTCCCCAGATACGACGGGCGGCGGCGATTGGGATGGTATGTACGACAACCAACCTGGGCGGAATCCTATCGACGTGGCTTCTCGGATCGCTGTCTGCACCGCCCCGCTATACCACTGCGACAATAGTCCTCTTAATTTGCTCAGTTTGTCTTGGTATTTGCGCGATTGTCAACATTGGGCAGTTATGGCGAGAAAATCAGAAAAAGGCGGAGATGAGGAGGCATTTGACGAAGGAGGAAGAACCAGAGGGACTGGGCGACCGGAGTGCATGGTTCATATACATTCTTTGATTGGCTGCGACACGAAGTATCCATACGCGCTGTACAAAACCTTCGACCCCGAAAGAAATGAACAGTGAAACTATGGCAAAGGGAGCAGTCTTCGGTGTTAAAGGACATGGAAGGAGCTCGATGGGTGATATTTATCCTGAGGTTCATTGCATTAGTCACTCATCGTGTACCTATCCAATGAACAGTTTACTATGCAGTATCCACATTGGGCTTCTTGTTGGTCGATGTTACGATATGACCTCCAGTGCCTGGGAGCCCCCGAATTTCACCTTCCCCATCCTGGGTATCCTCAGGGGCATTCGAGTCTTTCATGAGCTCGTAAAAACTATTCCACAGAGATGCAATAGTATCGTATTCTTTGGTCATTCCAAGAACCTCTTCGAGCTTGCGGTTCAGGCCATTGGAGGACGACAGAAGTTCCTCAAAGCCCTACGACAGTTTAGCATCTAGTAGCAACGCCGAATCAAAGACATACCGAGGTGATCTCCTTTGCGAGTCTGTCGCGTTCGCGATCGAAGAACGTGGGCTCCTCATCCGTAGGCATTCTGCAACGCGTCGCGTTCAGATCGGGTTCATGAACAAGGGGGTATGTGTTTGGTCGTGTTAGGACTGGCACAAGGCTCCGGATCCACTGGAGCCACTTGACTTCAACAGTGACCATGACCATGGATATCGAAGACGATATCCCGTAAGCTTGTACATCTATCAAAAAGCTCATTGACTGAATCCCTTTGGAAGTGTAGGGATCTTATCGACCACAGTGAGATCGAAACTCCCAGTACTTCGGCTGCCACTTCTCAAGGCAGTCGAGTACCACTCACCATAATTAGTGGTTTCCTGGGGGCAGGGAAATCAACGTTGCTTCAGTAAGCTACTATTCCTCTACTTCAGAAAAGGCCGATTTTAATGGCACGCGAAATATTTAGACGGATATTGACTGAAAGACACGGATACCGCATCGCTGTGATCCTGAATGAATTCGGAGACACTGCAGTACGCAACCTGGAAGCGTTGATAGTGTATGAATGCTCACGTTCACACCCTTGGACTTTAGGACATTGAATGTAGGTGCAAGCCGTCACGATAGCGCCATACCGTACTGATTCAAGTTTCGCTAGCCCGTACTATAAATGTCGGCACTGGAGAACATCCTTCGGAACGATCAGAAGAATTCCTTGAGCTTGCCAACGGCTGTCTTTGCTGTAGCATTAAGGACACCGGCGTGGCAGCAATCGAAAAATTGATGCAAAAGAAGGGAGCATTCGATTACATCCTTCTTGAAACCACTGGCCTAGCTGACCCAGGTAAATTCGAGATTACAATATCTAGTGTTGACGCTCATAGATATGAACTACCGTTTAGGCCCCATAGCCTCCATGTTCTGGTACAATGAAGAGTTTGCCATGGGCCTGGGGCACGATATCGTCCTCGACGGTGTAGTGTGTGTTGTCGATGCTGTTTTTGGCAAGAAGGTTTGAATGCGTCCTTCCCATGGAATGCATCATATCTTATCCTTGAAGTGTAGCAACTAGAAGAAGACCACGCCGTCGATGGGATCGGCGAGAGTCTTCGACAGATAGGATGCGCTGATGTCATCCTTCTGAACAAAACCGACCTGGTCCCAAAATCAGAAGTCGACGATCTGAAAGACATCATCTTCAGTGTCAACCCCGCCGCTCCAGTGTACACTACCGTTCGCTCGGAGATTGACCTCAAGTACATCCTTGATCTCAAAGCGTATACCTCTGGGCCTGATGTCCGCATGGTGAACATACACTCACACAACCACATCGATGGAGATAACTGCACAAATGACGACCACCACCATGGGACACATTACGAGAAGCGAGGAATATCAAGCATCCAAGCCTCTTGCCCTATCCTCACCCAAGCTCAATTTGATAGACTCGACGAGTGGATTCGGAGTGTTCTTTGGGATGGAGTACTCCCCAATCAAGGCGGTGTCGATAAGATTGAGGTCCTTCGGTGCAAAGGCCTGTTCTCGTTGCAATCTGGTGCGCAATATGTACTACAAGGGGTGCGCAGCATGTACGAAATTGAAAAGGTGGTTGGCGAGATCGTAGGGGTTCCGGATGAGGGGAAGGTGGTATTCATTGGGAAGGGATTCAATCAAGACGTTCGAAAGAGTTTAGAGCAAATCTTCGTTTGATATAGCCTCCATATGTAACGGAAATTGAGTATATTGTATTCATATTGTACAATAAAAAGCTAATTGTACCACTCCCTGAACTTGGCTTGACGAGCTTCTGCCTTTGCAGTTACGTCGACCCATTCACCCTCTTCGTCCTTGACTTGTGCTTCAAACTTTTCCGATGACACAATTGCGAGGTGGTCTCCGGCCCATGGTCCGCGTTCCTCCTCAACGTCATATCCCCAGACAATCAAAGGCGAAAGACAATATTTGAAGGACACTTTATCGGTTTCCTTCACGTACTCCTTTGTTACGTTGATCATGATCTTCGACGCCATGGTTTTGATGAAACGATATAGGTTCCGGCCCACGAGTGAATCATACCTGAGCGAATCTTCCCAAAGTGGCCCATAATACTCAGTTTTACGCCAAGGCTCCACAAATGATTTTGTGGTGAGGCGAGGGAAATACTTTTGAGCGGCCTTATATAGAATGAAGCCTTCATTGAGTTCGTCGTCTTCATCGTAGCCTAAGATCTCTTGTAGGCCGAGCCGTTCATCAGTTGACATACAACCCTCAGGCAGCTCGTCAGCGTTGTCACCAATGCAGATGATCCTAGTGTATGCCCAAGACGAGAGGTATTCCCGAGCCCTCTGTGCAAGAAAAGGGTACGCGAACGCGAATAGTTGGGAGTTACTCGTGGCCATCATGACCATGCTTGTGGTAGACGTCATGTTCGCGAAGATGCGGCTGATCATCTCGGGAGGTAACTTGCTGAGGTCGCCTAAATCACTAACTGAAGTAGTGCGGCGGGGCCTAGAAGTAGACAGGATAAGGCCTGACGTCGAGTAAGCATAGTGAAGTGCAACATGCAACAGTACCTGAGTAGCTCAGGGGGCATCGCTTCCAAAAACTCTTCACAATCTTTGGTGGCATCGTACGCGGTTATCCATTTAGATACACCTGCATCATCGCCAAACTCTCCCCATTTTCCTAGATGGCCAGTGGTTTGCTGCTTGTCTAGACTGGCACTACAAGTTGTGGGAGTAGATTAGTTGGGCAGCTCGTTCAGCGAAGCGACGCAATAACTTGCATGAGGAAGTATTGACCCATTGGTAATGGTTAGAAGTCAGGAGCTCGCAAGTGAGTCAGAGTCACAATGTGGTCGCGTTAGGGGTACGGAGTCTTTAGAGCGAGTTCTTTTACACATTACAACTTCGAAAAATACGACAATGTACCCTTTGAGAAGGCTAATCAGCTGATGAAATGAAGGCTACGTTCGTGTTCGGACAGACCTATCATGAAGAACATCGTTTCTGTGGTCCGATATGTCACATCGTCCCCATTCTACCGTATTCCACTTCATCCATCCCCAGCCTTCCTTAATCTAAAAAAAGGGTAACTTAGATATATGCCCGGCATTGATCCATAAGCATAAGTAAAGCTTACTTCTGGCTTCTTATGTGGAGCAATCACAACAAGCCATTTAGATTTCGTGCTGAGTTCCCAGAGGAGTGCGAAAAGTTCAGACGGGCTTTCGACGAGGTGGAGGGCGAATGAACAGATAACCATTTCCAGGTGGCTAGACTCCGAGGTGGGGTCGTTAGAGGTATCTTCTGCCTCTGCTCCCGGGTTGTTCGCCTCAACTCCGATATCTATCCTGTGGATTAGCGCTGTGGACAGAGAAGGTAACTCTCCTTCTGCAACATCGCGAAACGAAAGGGATGCACAAGTTCTCAGTGTACGGCTCTGGTAAGCTGTTGCCGTATACTACGCATATGAGCGACGCTTAGGTGTTTAACATAAAGGCTGCTGCCTTACTGGGTCGGTTGCCAAAATTTTCGGCGGTTGCATAGTCTGCGGCAGAGGCGGGGGGACCAGTCCTTTCTTCCGAAGTTGGACTTTTGGAATTGGTGTTGCGGTTTCTGGACGTCCTGAAAGCCCAGACGCTTTGCCAAGTTGCCACCATTCTAGCACGGATATCGTCACCTCACCACTACATGTTCGACGTTTAGTGTTACTGATATCAAGACACGTTCGAAAATGTCAACAGCTGACCTTCCTGTAGAAAGTTGAATCTTTTTACGTTTCCAGAGTGCTTCATACCAAACGACTAACCACAAGCGAGATCAAGTATCGTTGGGCCACTCATACGAAGCTCGTCTGTGTCCGTTCCCATGTCATGTAGGTACCATCTAACAAGACGAACCAATCAAGACCCAGAGTTGGCTCGCGATGACACAGAACGACATACTCATTCAACCAATGGAAAATGCACGCTTTTACCCCAGGAAAATGGGGGTTTGAGTACGTCGCGCCAACTTTGCGATAATACTATGACGCAAGGATATCATCATCAACGATCAGAGACAAAACTGAAGAAAGCACGTTGCGAACCTCGTCCACCCCAAATTCGCCATAATTATCACGCATGGAGTTGGATAAATTCCCTGAGGCAGACACGCGATCCCCGCGGTATCGCGACATCTCACTTTGGCTGGACAGTGGAACGTTACCGCGATTTTATGGTGGAAAAAATTGGTAAAGAAGGCAAAAAGAAGGAACATATACATAAGCGCCTAAATTTACGTCTCGCAGGGTTCGAGTGAAGGGTATGGTCGTATCCAAGAGACTACCTACTCTCGGGAGATAATCAAAATTATGCTAGAACAGTGGACTTTGTATATACAGAGTGAACGAAATCATGAGTAGGGCATGCGTATATTGATGGTCGTTATATATCAGCCCAATCAGCAATCCACGAGAAGCCATTGAATTCGGCTTGATCGCGGGCAGTGAGCTGGGTATGGACTGGTGTTAGCGTTGGTCGTTCACGCGTGAATTCTTCGTCGAAGTTACTGGTATCCGCGGGTCCGTTCTATCGAAAAGGAATAAATCGGTGGGGAGAAAAGATACGGTCGTCAATGACTTACAATCGTTGGGAAATAAGGGGGTTGTATCCGCTTATTCAGAACGTCATCGAAATTGACATCCTTGAAGAAGGGGTGTCGCTTAATCTCTTCAGCATCTTCTTTGCTCGATCCCAACCTTCTCTGAGGGTCCCGTGTAAGAAGCTACGGGGTGCGGTCAGTCTGTTGAGCATTCAGCCTCATACCGCGTAGCCATACCTTCTGTAAGATTGATACAGCATCACGCGGCATGGTTATAGGGTAAAGAGGTTCGTCTTCCAGAATTGCATCGAAAATTTCGTCTTCATCCTCACCACGGAATGGTGATTGTCCCAAAAGCATTTCGTATGTGAGTACACCAAATGCCCACCAGTCTACAGCGCGTCCGTAACGTTGCTCTAGCAGGATCTATTTGATATGTTAGCCAAAAATCAGCATCTTGAGAGGTCAAGATCACGTACTTCAGGAGCCATGAACTCTGGTGTTCCACAGAAGGTACTCGTAGTCTTGCCAAACCACATTTCTTCCTTGCAGAGTCCGTAATCTGCAACCTTGACATGGCCATCCAAGGTTAGCAGGATGTTATCAAGCTTGAGATCGCTAATACATCCATGAGGAGGCGGACGAAACTACCTATGGAAACACTCACCGGTAAATGATTCCGTTGGAATGGAAATATTCCAGAGCCAACAGAACTTCGGAAGCATAGAATTTAGCTTGTCGCAGAGAGAATTGCTTCCTCTGAATGTGCAACATCAGATCACCACCACTGACGTACTCCATGACGAAGTAAACGCGAGTCTCCGTCTGGAAACAAGAATGCAGGCCAAGCAAGAATGGATGACGCTCTCGCGAGGCAGCGAGGAAAACACGCTTTTCGGACCGAGTGCTATCCAGGATCAAATACCAAATCAGTCTCGAGGAAATTACTCGGAGTCAGGGCGAGATAGCTTACCTCTCAACTTCATCATTATCGATAATGAACTCCTTCTTCAGGACCTTAATGGCGTAGAGTTTATCCGTTTTCTTCTCTTCGGCGAGCATGACTTTGCCGAAATTACCCTTACCCAATACGCGCAGGAAATTGAAGTCATCGAGACCCACTTTCCTTTGTGCGGCAGTGGGTTTTCGTACGGGTTGCTGGGGATGGGGTTGAGGGGGTACTATTTGCCCTTGGGGTGGTCCAGGGCGCTGTGGTATTCCTTGAGGAGGAGGGAAAGACTGTTGACGGGGAGGTTGCTGAGGTTGCATTGGCGGTAGAGGCCGCTGATAAATAACATCATTAGTGCTTAATCGTCGAGAGATGAGGCCTAACGTACGCCATATTGCGACTGCGGAGGTTGGTTGTACGCGTCGAGAGGAGGAGGTTGGTTGGGATCATATCCAGATGGGGGGCGGATGGGTTGTTCTTGAGGCCAGTTGGGAGGAGGAACGCGACCAGGACCTGGGGGTCGTCCGCCCGGGGGAGGTTGCTGAACATACGCAGGTGGACCCGGTAAGCCAGGTTGCTGAGGGGGGTAGGGTCGTTGGCTAGTCGGACCAGTGGGTTGTTCTGGCGGAGGCGTTGGCATTGGCCTGGGCTCTTGGGGCTGCTGTGGTGGTGGAGCCCATTCCGGTGTTGTGCTAACGCTCAAACGATCCATGCGAGTAGAAAGTTGCTCCTGAGCATAAGACTGGGTTGTCTGACGCTGAGCTTTGGATCCGCGTTGCTTGTTAATATCTCGCCAATTGCGAAGAAGTTCATTCGCTGTTTCCATCGACATTCCGCAGAAATCGGGAACAAGGTGAGCACAACTTTCATGACAGGTGATGTCGCATTCAGAGCATTTGCGCGCGTTTTTGCGACCGAAGGGGAGCATGTAACCGCAGTGACAGCACCAATTTGCTCCCATGTTGGTGAGAGGTTCGAAGCGATGAGGGATTCTATGGTTAATTTTCTCTTCATCGCCGTCCTACAAATGGAACGAACGTCAACCAGTGCGCTCGCGCAGAGCAGGCGTTACTTACCCCTGTAGAAGACTTAGATATGCATTTAGTAACCACCTTCTCATAACACTTCTTGTGGCATGTATAGCGACAATCCTCGCATTGATACCCGAGTGCATTCAGTAGGAAATCGCCACAGAAAGCGCACAGCATAAGCTGATAGAACTGGCGTTGGACGAATTTATGTCCATTCATTTCATGAACTTCGTCTTTGCGCTTTCTCACAGCGCCTTGACGGCCGAGTCCACCGAGGGGACCATCAATCGTGCGTTTGCGAACATTCTCCTTGACTAAAAGTGTAAATGTGAGTAACGACAGACCAACAAATGACCGAGAATGGGCTTACTGAAATTGAGATGAAGCGCAATGGCACCAGCAGGTTCGACGGCAAACCAAGCATCAATACCATCTGATTGTCCTCCCATACCAACTTTCGAAGGGGCTCCTGGGGGAACGGGGCCAGGGCCAAGAGGGGAATCCATTCCACCTGGGTGCCCACCCATTCCGTGTGCATTCATCGTCGGACTATCCCCAGACATGGCACCAGCCGTGACCCAGCCCCCACCACTCTCCATCGTAACTTTCTGCCGTCGCAGTGCATCGACAAGATCGTTAATCCTAATCCAGAGCATACCAATTGGGATGGGATTCGGGTCGCTTCCTTGTTTGTCGTATATCGTTATTTCGACTTCATTGGCTTTATCAACGGTGATCTCGAATTCTTCGTTCCATCGGTCCGTTCTCGATGGGTGGGTCCTAGCGGCTTGGGTTCCCTCGACTTTTATGGAAACCTGGGTTTCGGTTACTTGCTTGGAGGATGAGCGAAGTCGACCAAACGTGGATATAGGAGCATGTTCGAGCTCGCGTGCAGCGTTGACAGAGACGTACAAGATACCCGAGAGAGGCTTGGAGCGTAGGTTGTCCTTTCTTTCGCCTTGAGTATCGTCTGCGCAATGATGTCAATACAAAAGAAAGGAGGGGGATTGAGAAGAACTCGCCCGTCTCTTCCTCTTCTACGACATCATCCAGAACGTGCAGATTCTTGTAGCGCTTAAGCGCGGTCTGGAGAAGCTGTATTTTCTTCTCAGATTCAATTCTTTTTGTCTCAGCGTCGGCCCTTGACTTCTTGTCGCCGTCAGCTTGATAGAGCTTGGCCATCTTGTCTATGCCTTGCTTATACTGCATCTCAACCTGGAGCTTGAACTCCATTTGATGAAGCATCTTTGATATTTTCGCTGGAGTAATCGGTGTGTCGGCTTTGATCAAGTCGAGGTTGCTATATGTCTTCTTGGGAGGAGGTCTGTATTCCCCATAAGACGTCCTGCTAGGTCCCATGTCCGGTGAATACTGGTCGCGTCCGTAGTTTCCATGATCCTTAGGAGGTACCTGGTAAGGATCAACCATGCCATGTTGGGAGGCGTTCCGCAACGGAATCGAAGTTACTCACCTGAGGCGATCCAGGATAATTTGATCTTTGTTGATCCCCACCTTGCAACAACGACTGCTTTCGCGCGTATAATTCACGAAGAGTATCTTCAAAGTATGAAAGAGAGCGTTCGGCCTCTCTTATCTTTGACTCGTTGCGTCTGAGGACATCTTGATTCGAAGTGGCTGCGGCGAGCGCCTTTGTAGCTTGCAAGATCTTGCGCTCGGTTTGAATGTGCCGTTCGACCTCTTGGATCTTCTGGTCGATTTCCTGGAATGAACACAGTCAGTTAAAGCATCCCCTGATGAGCACTTAATGCGAGATCGGGCTCACTGCTGCAGACATCGTCGACGAAACCTTCACCTACGTGAAGGACGTCGAGTAGGGTGACCGTTGAAGAAGAAGCTAGAGTTGACGCTGCACAGGAAACGGCGAGTGTGATGAGAAACAGCAGTGGCTGCGTTTTATGGCTGTGATATGACGGAGATGTGAAGATGATAAGTACTTACCAAAATTTAGTTGCCATATTTGGAATTTTGTGGCAAAAGTCACGAAACCGAAATAATTTACCCACAAAATTGTTTATGACGGCTTTCTCTCGTACCGCGACGCGTATCAAGGCAGATTCCACGGAAGCTCAGTATTCGCTGGACCTCGACGCGTCTCATCGCTTGGTCGCCACCATCCATAACGACGACAATGCTGGTATCGAAAACACGGAGGTCGCGTCGATCCCAAAAGTCCAGTCGCGTTTCCCGGATGATATCGACGTCTTCCTGGGATCCAGCCTCCGCATCTCGCTCTCTGGCGCGTTAGACCAACAGATGGTTGCTGCGGAGGAGATAAAACGATCTGCAATCTGTAGGCAATTGATCAAGTACCTACGACTTGTGCGTGCTTTCATCTCGAACCTGCTTTCGGAGGCTGAACACCACACAGAACGCTGAGCAGCTCGGCCTGGAAGTCGTCTCTGAATGTTGTCTACCAGAAGGCTGTGATGATGACGGTGAGTAGATATGCCTCTGCTTGTGGGAATGGAGGATAACCTGGGGGTTGGTTCTAAGACAGTTGCGATGACCCTTACAGTGAGTGGATATATGCGCGTTCAAAACATGAAGAAACCTCATTTTATAGTTTTACTGATCCCAAGTGAACCCCTTGCACCTGACCCCAACACAACTCACGTTAAACTCGTCTCCATACACCTAAAATATACATGGAAGTCTAAGGAGATCCATCAGGACGGAACGCAAACGGCGGTCTCGGATGATTCCCATCCATTTGCTTCCAAGTTGCTTCTCCCAATTAGCTTAATGCTAGCCGATGTTCACCAGAAGTTCATCTCACGGCTGGTCAAGTGAGTCATGCGATTTGTTCTCATTCATAAGTTTATCCATTCCGATATACAGACGATATCCATTAATATTTGGGCTCTGGGGACGGGTGAGTGCTGATCATCTTGAGGCGTCAGTGGGGTGGTCGATTCAGTACCGAAGTCGGGGAAGCGGGGGATAGTCACCGTCAAAATGGGGGTCTGGCGACTGAGCTTTCGATTTCAGCGGTATGAAATAAATCGCTCAAAACCGCCTTCCCCAAAAATTGTCCACGTCTTGGACTCCGCTTCGTCTACAATGACGAGTATCCCCCTGGACCCCGTCTCGACCGATCTCCTGTCTCTTTGCTATGCTATAGCTGCGCGTTGCCCTTGGGCTTGAATCCACTCTGGACTTGAGGCTGCGTCTGGCCACCCCGACAACTTTCGGACTTGGAAATTGGCACTCCCAATGCCCAGCACGCCCTTGTTGAAAGACCCTCTCACCGTGCTGTTCCGTTTACTTACGCAGCTTTAATAGGGCCTCAAGCAAGAGGCTACGTTTTTCCCGCCCATCGCTCGATCTATTTCGAATATCATCTCTCGCTCGCCTAACCAAACATTCAGAAACCAAGCCACCACGCTGATCAACGTAAGTCCGCGTATGGGAAGTCTTGAGGGTCATCTGACAATGTTTCCAGAAACTTAGAGAACGACACGCTTTGTCCGTGACCGCTTCCACATCGGCTCTCTCACAGTATCTCGGAGACAAGAGCCTTGCTGCCGTTGCCTCGTCGTCCCCTCATCTAGGAACGGAAGAAAGCATTTGTAGCGCGTTGACGATGTTGTACAAGTCTGGTACTACGCGTCCGCAATTCCGCCCGACAGTTCGTCAGCATCCCTCGTCTTTCCGAAGCTCACTGCTCATCGTATGTAGGAACTAGCTGCACAAGAAAAGGACGATGTTCTATTCACTGAGGCTGCTCACGACACTGGTACTCTTCAAGCTACGCCATCACCTGATCAACCCTTTCTTGACCTGCCTATCGCTGACGAAGACGCTCCTCACGTCCCTCTATTGTCTCTTGCTGGTCCTGGCCCCACGAAAGAACAATATGATGCTCTGCTCTGGATGCTCGGCTTGCCTGACCCAAATGATTCTCAAGCTCACGTTGATGTGTTGGAATCGCCGCCTTCTCCGTTTCACGCCCCAAGCTCACCTGCCAAGAACCCGTGTTCGTCAGCGAACCCTCTTGTTGATGACTGTGCTTCTCTGGCCCACCTGTCTTACCCTGTTCAGTCCGCTACAGACGGCTCTGTTTTACTAAATGCAGACGATTCCCACCAGGATGTTTCTTTGGCCGCGGCTGTCACTGCTTCGAGTGTTCCTGACGATGATGATGAGAACGTCTTCTGTATTGATGTGGATGACGACGGTGACGGTGACGAAGACGAAGACGCGCGCGACTGTTGCGAAATGGACATTTGCCTTGCTGCTTTCGACATGGACATGGACGTCGATATCAGGGCGAGGAAGCAAGAGCCGGAGATGATGGATTTAGATTCAGACGGGCTCGAGGAATTCGACGAGGACGAAGACATGGCATCGGTTTCTATCTCGCCTCGTTCGAGCTCAATATCTTCTCACGAAGGCCTGGCCCTACAACATCTGACCAGCTTGACCGGTGGAAGTGCGGGATCCGAGATTAAAGGTTGCAGTAGGTGGGAAGACGAAGAGATACGGCAGGACGACATTTTTCTAGTATGATTGGTAGTGACCAAAGTCAATTGGTATGTTATCTGATGCATGATGTTACAATATGGCCGCTTGGAGATGCACGGACAGATTGTCACGATGAAGTCATTTCGGTGTCCGATTGAAAGTCCGCTCGCGCAATGCCTGTGAGATAAAAATACCTAGACACGGCTGGATCCATACCACCAGCTTCTCCTGCA
Source organism: Pleurotus salmoneostramineus (assembly GCA_002583695.1). Taxonomy (NCBI): domain Eukaryota; kingdom Fungi; phylum Basidiomycota; class Agaricomycetes; order Agaricales; family Pleurotaceae; genus Pleurotus; species Pleurotus salmoneostramineus. Next base: position 28,310 of record BEWF01000329.1, read on the forward strand.
CTCATCGTTGCAACGACCACCTCAACGCAGCTCCCTTTTCCTTTCCCCTCCTCCCTCCTTTCTTATCTTCTCCTCCTCCTCCTCGTACCTTTTGCACACCCGCCCTTGAGCTTATCCGCTTACCACCATGCTACCAGCCAAGCGCAACAAAGTCGACATCAGCGTAAGTCACACGCAATCCCGATGTCATCCAATTGATGCTGATCTTTGGTTTCTTGCAGAAATTGACGGAGGAGGAGCAGAAGCTCTTCCGTCTCTATGGAAAGTTGCCTACGCACAAGAATGTTCTTACCAAGATGCAGAAGGTATTCGGAATCTTCACCTCTATCACCAGCCATTCCTCACGATCACGTTCAATCGCAGGATCGGAAGTACTTTGACTCTGGCGATTATGCTCTTTCAAAGGCCGGCGTAGCTCCTCAGACGACTGTCGGTACAGCCATTCCCAATCCTCAGAAGTGCGTGCCGGTCATCTTATGACCCGCGATGATCGTTTTGCTGACGAATTTGCTCCCGTATTATTTTTTCTTTCTTCGACGTCGGGCATCGCAACAGCATTCCGCATGCGTCGTCTCCAAGTGGCAACGGTCATCAGACACTCTCCATCTCCCCCACCAACCCTACAAGTCCCGTGAACAAAGAGAGTGGCCTCTCCCACCACGAGGTCGCCGAGGATGCTCCTGTGGAACCTGTTTCAGATCTCCCTGTCGAGAAACCTGCAGTCACTGCAGAAAGTCCGATCGACTGGGTGGTCGTAGTTGGGCAACCCACCACCAACCTCTTGGGGCCAACCCAAACCCCAGTCGATCAGATGTCCTCAGTCACTGCGGAGTAAACCATCTTACACGCCTCTCGGCTCCTCCTTTCACTTGTCGTTTACGCTTCTTGGAATAATACTACCCAATTGTCCGTAAGTATTTTGCTACCAGACACGCATTTTTATGGCCACGATGCTTCCCCTTCCCCCACTTGCCCTGTTCTGATACAGAGCATAAACCAAACTGTACCATTATTGATTACTGATTTGCCTTTGCGGTTATTACATATGCCATCGTCCTCTTTACATACCGTATATTTCACACATTGATGCGCTTCTTCCATCACTTCTGCTTCCAGCAGTATTGGCATGGTGTCATCGACAGGGGTGACCAAGGAGACTAGGGGTGTTTAGCAGGCTTGAGTCTATTTTTGGGATCGGACAAGAGAGAACCCTCAAGTCTCCGTTCTTATCACTTTGTGGAGTCATGATCATCTCGAAGGCTCAACTAAGCTCAAATTTACCTTTAAAAATGATGCTCCAATATCCAACTTTCCCCAAAAAGCATTCTAAAGTTACAGAAAATGCAGAGACTAGTGATCAGTTTCCTCCCAAGTCCTTCCAACCGTCTTCACAAGATCGGCTTCTGTCAGTTTCTTGGTACTGGAGAAGTAGCCAGCCGCGATCTTGGCGTCGATCTCTACGCGAGAGTCGGGCGGGATGAGGTAGTCTAACCATGTGAAACAAAGGAGGTTTGTGATCAGCAAGGAGGAAGAAGCGACGGAAGCAGGAAGCAGGAGTGTGAGGAAGGGAACAGGATATTGACATATCAGGGATGTCATAGCGGTGTAGGATGGGTATTCCGCTCTTCACGATCGCGTCGTATTTCCTGATCAAACGTTGAAAGTTAGCGAGGCAATGAAGAAGGAAAAAGACAGTAACAGACATGTCACTCATGGACACCATTCTGTCGATCTTGCGTATTCCAAGCCAGTGGAGAACGTCTGGCATCAAAGCCTGGAAACGCATATCCTTCACACCAGCGATCAGTTCCGTGGACTTGAAGTACTTGTCAGCTGAGTCGCCACCACGTTTCCGGAGGTTGTAAACGAGATATCTATAGCAAGGAGCCATTAGGGATGTCCAGCCCAACCTGGACGGACCGAAAGACTCACTTGGTGACTTCGCCGAGAGCTCGACCCTCCTTTCTGAAGTACACGACAACACCGACACCGCCTAAAGATAGGTGATGAGGGAAATGGAAAGAGCCACCGCGAAACCCGAGCGAAAAATACCTTTCTGAGCTCCGCGGATACATTCTTCAATGGCGTAAGTCAGGTATGGTTTGCATGTGCAGATATCCGATCCGAAGACATCAGAGCCATTGCCTAGTCATCCAAGAAAAACGCGTTTGAATCAACCGGTTCGGCCGGGAGACATAACTGGCGAACTCACATTCATCATGAACTCGGAGGGTAAGCTCCTTGCTCTCGTCATAAAGATACTCTGGGTTACCGACTATCCCCATGTAAAATTGAGTTCTGTAGCTGTGCCTATGATGCAATTGAAAACTGACAGATATACACGGTGAGATTGCCGATAGGCGGCAAGAATATCTTGATATCAGGGCGCGTAATGAGTTCGGGGTACATTCCTCCTGTGTCTTCAAATAGTGCGCGACGAAGGAGGCTTTCGGAGCTTTAGAATCCATGTAAGCACGCCGGGATAGATCAAGGAAGGAAAAGAATACTTACATGCCAAAGCGGTCAGCGACACCGGGGAGATACCAGACGGGCTCGACGGCAGCCTTGCTCACGAAGACCTCCACTCCATTGTCGGCCGTACTCGGCGTGCCATCGGGATTCGACAACGGACGACTCTTCATAACAATCTTACCATCAACAACAAGGTCACCTTTCCTGAACGCTTCGTCCAGTTCGCTCATCTTCAGATGGGCCTTGGTAACGGCGATGCTAGGACGGATGTCCAACTTATCCTCTTCGAGCTCTTTAGCGAACTTTTGTTGAATAAGATGGCCATACGGATCGAATGAGACGATCTTGGTTGGATCGGACCAAGCGGGTTGGTAAGGGATATCAACAGGAGGTTCAGTCAAACTGAAATCCGGTCGATGGGTAGGCGAAAGCGTGCCCATCGCAATAGCCAACGCACGATAGATCGAATACGATCCGGAATGGGCACCAATGGCATTTCGGTGCTTGAGAGAGAGGGGAAGACGAGAGCAGATGACGGGACCACGCTCAGAGGCTGTAGCAGCTCCCCATTTCAATGGATACGGCGTATTTCCATGTTGATCGGGGTATGCTAGGATGGTTGTTAGTATGAAAGTCTAAACGACGGCGAGCCCCTATCGGTGTGGGGGTAAGATCCGCGTCGTACTCACTTGTCAAGTGGACGCGTCCTGGATAGAGAAGCTTTTCCCTCTCCTTGTCTGACAGCGAAATAGTGCTCTTGGGTGGTTCAGCCGCAGGTGTGATCGTTGCGGTTAACGGTACAGGCTTCGAATCAGGGGGACTCCCCACAGGCGTCGATTCCACCGAAATGGATCTTTGATGGATTGCGACACCAGGTCTCTCATGGTGTTGATGGTGGTGGTGATGCCCATGACCCGATGATTGCTCGAGCGCATCCAACTGTCACGGTTCCAGATTAGAATCAGTAGGCCCAAGAGCGGGCATAACAGTGAAACATATTGAGAACGAACCTTGGCTTGCATTGTTTGCTGCGAGACCTGGATGGCCTGCAGCTGCGCAAGTATCTGGGTTAATGCCGCGTCTGATGTTGAAGACATGGTGGTGGTAGAAATGAAAGGTTGTCGCAAGACCAGTGTTGGAGTTAGTGGGCCTTGTGGCCGAGGCGAGGCAATTCACGTAAGTAAGCGCTGAATTGACCCTGGCGCCTGTCTATAACTTCCACTTGCTCTTCTCCGAGGTCGACATCATACTTCAATGCTTCACGTTCTTGATGCAGTTTCTGGCTACTTCGCCATCAAAAGTATCAATATCTATCTATGCGCTGGGTACTTCCAAGCATAAGTAGCTGGATCCTGTAGCTATCCAGGTTGACCTACGGGCGAAAAAGATTAGAATTTCGACAATGGTTGCCTTCCAATTGAACTTCTTTGAAGTAAGTGCCCCTGGTGGCACCCAAACCAGAACTCAAAGACGACCTACGCTGCGCGATGACTCAGCGAGGGCAAATTCATGGCTTTCAACACGCAGACTGCCAGCGGACTTGTCGAAACTTGGCTTCCCCTTCGTTCATTTCTGGGTTTTCTGCGATCATCATTTTCCCCGGCGGACGGCTATCTTCAGACTCTCTTTATCCTTCTTTATCGCGCTTCTCATGGGACACTCTCTTGCCTCTGTAGGCTGGTGAATTGGTACCGAGCTTGATTGTTCGCATCACCCACGGCGGAAACGAATAATCTATCAACGATAGCCAAAGGTACAAAGAAATAACCGCAAGCGAAGTCAATCAACCTGGCAGCACTCAGACTATGCCTCCTCAGTGCTGGGAACTCCACCGGCTGCAGTCGAAATGAAGCATTGTGTGGTGAGCGGTAGCGACAATTCGGATGCCTGTTCGGATATGCTATAAAGAGTGTTATTCTCGAAAATATGGATAGAACATCTTGCTCCATCTAGTGTCGGGATTGTCCAGCAGGGTGGATATAAAGGCTCTAAGCTTGAAAGACCTCAGCCCAAGCAAGGACTTCAATCCCTTCGTACCCCAACGCCTCATCGATTCTCCATTGACACTACATGGCTGACTTTGTAAAGGATATAACAGTAAGCCTATAACCACTGAAGTCGCAGGCAGGCTCATTTTTCGCCATTAGGTCGTCCTTCAGGATAGCTGGAAACCACCCAACGACTGTCTTCGTGACCTAAGCGAAATTGGCGAGCACGACGTCAACCGTGGCTTCGGGGGAAAGTCAGTATTTGATATCTTTTTTGCTCGCGAACGTCCTACTCACGCCTGACTTCCACGCGTAGATACGTATACCTAATCCCTGTGTTCACCAACTCGTCGAATGACGCAGGGACCTACGTGGAACTTGAAATCGACGATTCGTCAAAGGAGGGGCAAGTTGACCTTGCAGCAGGAGCTGGTGGAAAATATCGTTACTTGAGCGTCATCCGCAATCGTGAAGATAACAAGAAGATCACCTCAATGGCTTTGTATCGCAAGTCCCACGATGCTGGTCCTATGAAAGAGCAGGAGGCTAACCAACTAGGGTTCGACCGGATATCTGAGGACCTCAACAAGGATCGTGGCGGCGACTACCTACACGTCATTTATACTGTTACTTCTATCACAACCCCTTAGTACGTCGGCGTAGGGGCGTAGACTATTCAACCCTGCCTTTTCGTTTCCGTTGATATCTGCTGTACTACATATTCCATCCGCCCAACTCTCGCTGCTTTACATACATAAAACTTCGAACAAACCGAGAAGCAGTTCCCACACTTGAGAATTTGATCCCACCACCATGACGCCTCTTCATCGCGTCGTCGTGCAGTCATCCTCTTCTTGTTTTATGAAAGTGTACCGGAATCCAAGGAGAAGGTTCAAACCTTTTCCTCCACCAAAGCTTTGTCTAGTTCGGCTCGGAGGGCTGTTACATGCAATCTAGCTAGACTTGCCGTTTGAGCCTGATCCAGTGAACATCCGACGACGTTTTTGGTACGTTGGTTATTTTGAATGCATCAAGCCTCTCCTAAATTTCGGAAGTCTTAGATCTTGAATCTAGGGAATTATGTGGCGCAGCTATTCCTGAAACCCTTATCAGCCCAGGCAAAGCCCAGGACGCGTTGAGGGAGTTCGTCTCCACAACCTGCCATCACGTAATCACCAAGAACACCCTCGCCAAAGTAGTGCCGCTTATTGGAGCGGACAGCCATGATGTCTTGATGCTACTGACGGTCGACGTCACATCCGGTTCATCTTGCAGGACATGCTCCTCCACCGTCGTTATATAGGCTCACTCGCCCAGTCGATCTCCTAACGTAACGAACAATGGACACTCTTCCGTCTTTCCAACATGCCTTAGCCCAAAGAAGATTATCTCAAATGAACGCGGACAGACCACTTCTCTCGTCGAGGAGACCATCCATCGATCCCAAGCACCTCGTTCCGATGGACAAGTGCGTTCGCTCTATTACCCCGTCGCGTATTTGCCTAACATTTTCTTAGATCAACCTATGTTAGAGGTTCAGGCGACGAATTCAAGATCTTGTTCATTGGCGCAGGAAACATCATGTTTGGTGAGCGGCTAAATCATCTACTTCTTGGTCAATTTGGCTTACTTTCGCGCTCAAAGGCTCCGATGAAGGCCCTTGGAATCATTCCTTTAGGCTTGAGCAGTAAGCTACTTGGTCCTTTCATGACTCCCTTTACCCACCGTTTTATTTCAAGCAAACTCGGCCGACGGCTCAAAGTTGTTGCAATCATCGATCCAAACGTCGAACGTGCTGTCTCAGTCCTTTCGCAGAAATGCGAAGGTTTTGTTGTTTCTGCATACCAGGACACTCGCGTCTTTCGCACTTTGAATGAGTTCGTCCAAGCGATGTCTCCCCAAGACACCCCTCGCGCCATCATCGTGGGCAGTCCGGCTCAATTTCGCGGTACTCTACAATCAGGACGCGATATAGAGATGCAGATATTGAAGCATTTCCCCGGAGTCGCGATGTTCATGGAGAAACCTGTTGCGACGGGTCCTCTGTATGAAATAGATGATGTTTTCAAGATTGGCAAGATTGTACAAGAAACCCATACCGTGTGTTCTGTTGGGTTGGCTACTTTGTTCTCCTCTCTTGACCCATGCTGAACTTCCACGTACTCTAGGTACATGTTGCGATACCTCAAAGCCGTTCAGAAGATGAAACAAATCATCGAGGAAAACAATCTCACAGTCATGTCTACCATCGCTCGCTATGCATGTGCATACGAAGCTATTAACAAACCTGATTGGTGGGACAAATCCCGCAGGTACGTATCCTCCATCTCCGCCTCCAAGTCCTACTCAGATGCTGCTGCTCAGTCAAGGCCCTATTGTCGAGCAGGGAACACATTTTTGTGATCTCTCTAGATATTTCGGCGGCGAGGTTGATATCTCTACGGTCTCCGCACATTCCCTTGACTGGGACGAGAAAGCTGGAAAGTTGTCGAAGATAAAGGTTGACGAGAGTAAGATTGCTCCTGAGAACAGGATACCCCGGGTCACCGCTGCCACTTGGTCTGTTGTCGCCGTTATCTTTGTAACTCGTCGGCTGAGTAGAATGTTTTTTTCAGGAAGTATGAGAATGGCGCGGTTGGAAGCTTCACACACATTGCTGCCCTCCAAGGAACGAACTATAGTTGCGAATTTGAAGTATACACTGACGGTTATCAGCTCAAGTGAGCTTGCTCTTTCCCCCTTCATCGCAAACTCACACCTTCACAGACTTGTCAATCCATACGTCCAACCAGTGTTGATCGTCCGCTCGCCTAGCGACGACTACGAACAAAAGCTCAGGTTCCCCGACGATGATCCGTTTTTCTCAGAGGTGCGTTGAGTTGTTTTTCAGTCTTCTTGGTTGTACAATGTTTGCTCATTTCAACTTCCTGCCTAGATATCGAATTTCATCGACTTGGTAGAAGACGGTGACGACGAGGATTCTGAGGGTAATACATCTGAGATACTCAGCTCGTACGAAGGTGAGTGTTTAGTTATATCGAGAATGGTGTCTTGAGTACAATGACTTTCTTGAACAGATGCGTGCAAGTCTTACGAGCTTTCATGGGCTGTTAGAGAGGCCAGTGAACGATCAAGGGAAGAACGTTTAGAGGCTCGAACTGCAGCGAAGATGCAGAGTATGAAGCTTAACGGGGCATCCTACTCAAGTGGAGCGAGTAGCCATGCATCTATGAATGGACGATTTGAATAGATATGTTAGGGGAGCTTCCGTGTATGTTTCGACCCATCTCACATCAATGTACATTATATGTACATTATAGCAATTTAGACCAAACTGATGCCGTGCATGTTGCTACCTCGTACTTCAAATACCAACGGCGGAATGTAGTCATCAATTAGCGAACGGGACGTTTACGTCAAAGAAATGGCACCATTGTTCGTAACGCGTAATACAAGAGGAGACACATAGAAGAAACGGATGGAGCTCCAAAAGGTGAACAAAGACAGGCAGAGCAGACAACGGCCTCTACCATCCGATGGGCGCGAAGAAAGGATGCTTTCTAAAGTCAACGTTGAGGTCGAGGCAGACCAAATCATCGTCATCGGCGGTGTAGCCTCTAACCTGGACGGTAACTTTGGCTATGGCAAGGTATAAGAAGCTACTATCGAACAAATTCAACAATGTGACCCACTTGGAGGAATCTCCTTGGGGAGCTGGACGGTCTGAACGACCTCGTACTCGCCCTTCTCGACAGGGCACTGAACGTCGGTTTCAGCCTTGCGCCTAGTTGAATGAAGCTTATCAAGACAAATATTGACATAGAAGACAGGCGAGCTTGACGCACGCTTCTTCGCAAAGGTCGAACGATTTCTTCAAAATCGTGATTCGACCAAGTTTCACAGCGACTTCGGCATAGGCTCCCTCCTAGGTACACTGTCAGTTGGTTGTGTGCAGCTAGTAAGGTTCTTGACTTACTTCTACTCTCTCGGTTGCCTCTGCCTTGACGGTGACAGTGATCTCCGCGCCAGGCTTTGGTGGATTCGGGGTGACCTCAATGGACTTGATTTGAATTGGGTCAGTTGGGAGCCCTGCAAATACTTGTCAAATGACGCTCGAAGAACACATGCAAAGGAGCTTACCGCAGTCGGAGTACTCCCATGACTCGGTAATGTGTACAGAATCATCAGACAGGGTGACCTGATTGTCGACGGGGCTTGCGTACGCCGACAGCGCAGCCAAAGCAGAGAAAACGAACAACGCGTAACGGGTCATGATGGGGGAGGTTGAACGGGAGGACTGCAATAAGCGCTCAAAGGCCAGGCTCCATTTCTACCGCGGGTGCCAAATATAGTTTTGGGGGGGTGACATCACCCTATCAAGCGCCCATGTTCGGCTAGAACCGGACTTAGTCAGGAATTCTGCTTTCGCCCATACAACTTCTTGCGACGATAAAACTGAACTTTTTGAAGCTCGAAACACCAGTGACCCCGCGCCCCCGACCCGCTGCTTGCGGGGCTGAGCTATGCAATCTGGCCTGCAGGCTAAGCCAAAGTCCAAATGGAAGGCCAAATGGACTGCTCATAGTATGATTGGTGAGTTTTTCCTCGTCTTTGCTGGCCACACGACCGAGTGAAATATCGCCTTATCGCTTGGTCTTTTCGCGGATTTTCGAGGGTAGCTGGTGCTGGTGGGGGTCTTGTTGCTAGTGTTGCTACTTGTCCGTTGGATGTCGTCAAAACGAAACTGCAAGCCCAACGTTTGATTCAGGGCCAACAGGGGTATGAGGGAATTTATGGTGCGTCCTTCGGTGGTGTCGTACGACGCATTAACGCCTATATTTTCGATTTTCAGACACTCTTAGGAGTATCCTAAGATACGACGGCGTTCGTGGGCTTTATCGGGGGCTCGGACCTACGATATTAGGGTATCTACCTACCTGGGCGATATACTTCGCGGTCTACGATGGGATCAAGTCATATTTCGGAGAACCACCACTAGGCCTACAAACAGCCGCGCCGAAGGTTACTAAATCCCCCGACCGACTGTACCCCGCAGCACAGGTTAAAGGCTATCAGCCGGTCATGAGGGAGCATCCGTGGTCATTACACATACTATCTGCAATGACGGCCGGCGCGGCAAGTACATTCTGCACCAATCCTCTTTGGGTGATTAAAACACGCTTTATGGTGCAGTGATTACTCTTCGAGGTCCATCTCCGTTCATGTTCACTCAAAATCTCGTTTCCCCTAGACCCAGTCTCGTGAAGAAGTACGGTATCGGCATACCCTGGACGCGGCTCTTACAATATACCGGACGGAAGGCGTGAAGGCCTTCTATCGGGGCCTCTTGCCCAGTCTTTTAGGCATTACCCACGTTGCCGTGCAGTTCCCCTTGTATGAACAACTCAAGCTTTGGGCGCGTGAGTGGATATTTAACTTTCATCTCCTCGAGGACCCCCTTAAATTCTGATACGACTGCAAACAGAGGGCGCATCCGAAACACCGCTATCGAGTCAAACTATACTGCTGTGCTCAGCTATTGCTAAGATGACAGCTTCAGTGGCTACGTACCCCCATGAGGTGGTGCGAACCCGGCTGCAAACTCAGAAGAGACCGTTACTAGAGGACATGTCTTCAGACGGCATGATCAAGCGCCATCCGCGAGGTGGCATCGTTTACACGACCAGGAAGATTATTAGTAAGGAGGGTTGGACGGCGTTGTATAGAGGGTTGAGTGTGAACCTCATCCGAACCGTTCCAAACAGTGCAGTGACGATGCTCACGTACGTAAATCGTCACCCATCCTTCCGTCCGGCGTTTTAATGACGTTCTTCTCGTTCATTTACACAGGTACGAGCTCCTTATGAGGCATCTTTCCTCACGGACTACTGAACACTGATTCGTTTTCGCGCTCCATATACTGTTATCATTAGTCTGTCCCTTGGGCACATCTTTTTCCTTCTCTGATTTGACGGTGTTATAGAGCGTTGTGCTCAATAATCTTGTACGATAACCATTTTTAGACGTATCTGATTGTAGCATTCGGAAGCACGAGGTTCGCCGCAAGACCTGAAGCGCGCAGCCCGAAGCCTGATTCTTCTTGTCGCCGTGTGACCCGCCCTGCTGAAGAATGTGATTGCTGGTCGTTGGCCCAACTTCCAGTCAGTAGAACAGGTGCGTAACATACCTCCTCCACAAGCTCGAGGGCCTTGGCTGAAAACCAGACCAGACTAAATATGTTTGATAGCCACGTTTCTTCAGGAGTGTCATGATAGGCTTTCGATTTCAACATCGATCGAGGCTGCCACCGCCACGCGACCTAACCGGAGCGGAAGACAGCAACGATGGAATCGCTGGTGCTAATTAGGTCCTAGGCTATGGCCAACATTAACTACTGCTAATGTACGGCCGACCTTTATGGCCACCTAATGGCCGTGAAGGAGAGAGAGCAAGACTGCGGCCAAGCCGGCTTGAGGAATCGACATGCCTTATGGACGGGCATACTGAGCCGCTACTGCCCATTAGCTATTTGGACGCGAGGCACGCTGCGACCCAGGTGGTCAGTTTTTATTGCATATTGGCTCTCCGGTGACAGCGCCAGTGTCCATCAGACGGAGGTTGGGTGTCTGGGGGTGGTAGGGGGAGCATTTTGGGACTCTGGGAAACGCCATTCCATTAACGCACTACCCACAGGCACTAAGATGAATGATGGCGTCGCAGAAGAACGGCTCAATTGTTCCGCCAGCTCTGAGTTCCTTTTTCTGATAGATTCGGAGAAATACATGCTGGAAAAGGTGTCTGATTTTCCTCAACCGTGGTTGCAGGTGCTAGTACTAGGATGTTCGATAATTCGCTTGTTATTGTTTTTTCGAAACATAGAGCTTCGTGAACGCTTTGGCCAGGACTTTGGAGACGTCATAACATGTTCATTGGATTGGAGACGGATAACGGAGAATGTGATACTTTGACCAAACGGGGGGTATTCGGGGTCTCGTTTGCCTGATCGTGGGAAGGGTTCTCACAGTCTCGCTTCCCTCGGTTTGTTCAAGGTCTCCACGCTTCCGTTCCTCCTTGCTCGCCGTCGACTCCATCGCCGCCCTTGCTCTCGTCGTCGTCGTCGCCAACGCCCGTGCAGCAGCGACCCCGCCTCCCCGCGCAGCCGACACCGTCACTGTCGTTCTCCGTGTTCTCCTCATCGAGCAAGGCCCTGGATAATGCGATATTAGACTTTTCTCTTACCTTCCACACTTTATAATTCCACACCCTTCTCCTCCTCCTCACCAGCATCGTTCGCCTCCTCAGCTCGCCTCTTCTATAGATAATCTCCTTAAATCACTATGCTGCCGTCGCCATCGTTTCAGGAGCCATGGCCAGCACACACGGTCGATGTAGTCGACCTCTCAATTCCTCCCCCACCATCTCCATCTCCACCTACTTCTCGTCCAAGAGCGGTAAAACGACGGAAAATACGCGAGATCTATGACATTCAACCGGCTGTGGGGAGCTCATCCAAGATCGCCCGCCAGCTAGTCACTGACCAGGCTGAAGTCGGTTAGTGACTTCTTTTTGGGAACGTGTTTGGCAGAAGTTCACCTTCTTTTTCAGCTACGGCCAAGACGCAATGTCAGCTACGATCTGGGAACGATATTATTTCGTGCTTTCCAACACAGAGTACCGTCATGCCTCAGCACCAGTGGGCTACATTTGTTTGTACGTTACATCCATGTTGTTTCTACTCTCATCTGTCACAGCCCGCTTATTGACCCTTTTCACAGGGAATTCTCGTCGTCCAGAGCTGACGCAAACGAACTTGGTCGACGTCTTCCTCTTTCGCGGCGATTCTCTGCGTCAAGTGCTTCATTTCCGAAATCTCGTCAATCCCCCCTTCCAGGCTGGATCAATAACCGCGCAGGTCAACGATACGTGGTTTGGTGCCGACGGTGAAAATTGGAGCGGTAGTAATGTGTCGTATCCATTCTACTGGATGATCACTCGCAGTGACAGACCGTTGGACGGTTCTCAGCTACCCCAAGCTACGTTTAGCGCCGTCCGTGAGTCTCCTACATCACGTTGTCTTAATACATTATTTATTGATACATCCGAGCAGAAACTACGGTTGCTGATTCTGTCGCTGCCGCCATAGCGTCGAGCTCGGCATCAGCAGCATCTGTATCGTCAGCAGCAGCTCTGTCGGCGTCCCTTGCGTCCCTCTCGTCTGCATCAGCGGCGTCTGCGACGTTGACTGGTACCCCTTCAGGCACCAACGGCGCTACCCCCTCTGCATCAGGTTCAGGCTCTCTCCAGCAAGGATCCGGCGGTTCTTCCTTCCCTCGATGGGCAATCGCCGTCATTGTCATTCTCGGTTTCCTGGCCATTGCTGCTACATGTATACTGGTCTTCCTCATCATTCGACGGGTGCGCCGACGAAACTCGGAATTTGGCTCGAATCGCAACTCTATGGGTTCTGCGTCACCTATGATACAGCATTCAGGCAACAACCCCCAGTCACCATTACTTGCAGGAGGGATGGCGGGCGCAACCTCATCTGTCGTACACGGGCAACGACCGCCGAGTGTTGTTTCGCCGGACGGCGCTTCTGAGGTGTCACGCGCCAACTCTGCTGGGGATCAAGTCCCTTTCTCAGGAGCAGACGCCGCCATCATGGCTCATGCCTTTAGAACGGCTCTGCGGAAACCGGATTTTACTGATCCGGTCGAAGAAGGCGAAAGTCCGGATAGAGAAGACGAACCGCAGAGGACCGCGATCAACCGTGAATTGGCAGAAGAGGGTCGAGATATACGGAGCGTCAGCTCCTCAAGAGGGGTGAAAGTCGAGACGCTAAGTGACCAAGAAGGAACCATTCAGGATCACAGATAGTGCATGTCTTGATTTTTTGTGGTTTTCTTGGTTTCTTTTCTGTCTTTGGGCTTTTTCCGGTGGGTGCATTGCAGGCCTTAGCGTGTCTGCTCTTTCCCTTGCTACGTCCGTCACCTTTTTTGATGCATTTCCATCTAATTCGAAACATTTTCGCCGTCCCATTTTGTTTGTTATAACAATGGGACGCTTCCACTGTATCAAATTAAACTGCTTCCCTCGCCTCGTCGTCCCCGTTCATACGCTTTGCCACCCTCTCCCCTCTTCTACCACCGTATCCAATCTGTGTGACAGATACAGACTTGGACTGGACATTGTTCACACACACATACAAAACACATCCCTAACCCTTATAACAACCTCGTTCTTCCCTTACCTACTTCAGTTGACCCTCTCCCCCGTCATCGATTCATCCCCCATCGTGTGTTTGTTTATTCACCCCGAAATTGAACTCTTTTTCTTTTTTGAGAAAAAGCACAGTGTTCCGCTCTTTGGCTCTTTCTTCTCGCTCGCTCGCTTACTGTCTCTAACCTCTTCCATTCCCTGTCCTTTCTACCCATCGCCTTTGCTTTCGACTACCGTTTACCCACTCCATTGACACATATATACCATACCTATTTTCACATCTGTCTCTACCCTTCCTTTCCTTGTCCATTATCTCCTTCCCCACAATCCAAATTGCAATTGCAAAAATCTCCACCACCCGCACGATTATCCCAGCATTAACAGTTTCGCCGTATAGTAAATAGTCATGGCCACCTTTTTTCCCTTACGTTTTTACGCTTGAATCGCAACTTATCTTATTTGTCTTTTTGTCATTTTTATGTGTTTGTTTCGGTACAATGAAGTTTTATGGTTGTAAGTCGCATGATGCATGATATGCGTGTTCTTGAATCAAGTGGTTTTCTTGGAAACGTTCGAACTTGTGAGCCGCAAGGAGAAGTAACCGATGGGCGGTTATTGGGCGCTAGACCGGCTGAAGGGACGTTTCCCCGCTCGTTCCACCACCACATCATGGACCGAGGATACACCAACTTTCTTACACACCTTCACATCGAGAACTCTTCGGTATCTCTGCCTACAATACAGGCGACCCTATCTCACTACTTGGCTAATGCCTCGCCTCTCCCTACACCACTCGCCGGAACAGTAGTTTCCAGTCCGCTCTTTCTGGCGTTAAGCTATCCGAAACTACAGACACTCTCTGCTGCATTCCGATATGCGTTTCATGCGAAGTATAAGCTCATTGAGGATGAACTGAAGGAACGGCGAAGTCAGCCGCTAGGCTTGGGTCTTCTCACTAATTTGGTCTCGCAAGGTCTCTCTACGAGATTGAAGCAGTGGTCTGGGGCTATTCTGAAGGGACTGCAAGGAGGTCATCCGATACTAAGACTTGCCTGCTGCTCTGGTATGCTGCTTGGGATGGAGGATCTGCGCGTCGCGACGATGAAGGACGACGATGCGGCCGTATCCTTCGAGGGAAGTCGGGCCAAGGGTGATATCGAGGATGATATTGTCGTTGCTTTGGCAGAGTCTATGGATAGATACTCGTACCTTCAAAACGACGCTGGGTGGGAAAGGGAATTCAGGAAAATGGTCGATCCAATTGAAGGTAGGGTGTTTAGAGTGCTGACTTGGACAAGGCTCACGGAGTACGCGTTCTAGCCGATGCAATTTCACTATCACTGGTGATCATGGCGCAGTGTGCACCGCTTATACCGCTGGAGAAGCTGAGAGCTATACCGCTTCAGGTAGCTCACTATTCCGTGCATTTTTACGCATACAACTAATTTTTTGTCATTGGTTAGACACTTGCGCGTCTTCTTGCATCGTCACTGGAGGCAGCCTTACTTCCTGGGTCCTTCTTTACGGACTTGTCATCCTCGTTATCAATGACCGACGATGGAACGGTTGATATCTCGGTGTGTATATCCAACAGGTCTCGTGCGCGGTTTGATTCACTTAGGCTTCTTCTAGGAAGGGCCTGTTGAATCTATCTCTCTTCTCTTGTCTTCTCCTCTCTTCCTTAATATCGGCCCCTTGTCCCGGTTCTCTGCTCGTACCGTGGCAGCTCTGTTCACCGTCCGCCCAAGCGAGGGGCTTCTCGCCGCGGACATGACATTGTCCGTGCTCATGAATATCACTGGAAGAGTAGACACGGCGTGGTCACAGTGCCCGTTCTCAGGTATCAAGGAGGACGTAATGAGTGCGATTTCTACTCTCATACAATTTGATAATTATCTCATGTTGCATTCTAGCTCCGCGCTTACAGACACTCTCCAAAGACATATGGAACATTCTCAAAACCCTTCTTTTTACCGTGGTTATGATTGCCAAAGAGTGCCTTCAACAAGCGGTTTACGTTCCGCCGCTGTCAATAACTGCCGATAATTCCCCCACGCCTACCGACTTGAGCATATCAACCCTACGGACGTTGAGCAACCTTTCCTTCGTGGTTTATGAATTCGGTGGCGTTTCCTCCCTGACCTCTGCGGACCCAGAAGGTGGATTTAAGGAGCTCAAGGAAACTTTCTATTCGGCCCTCGACATCTTGACAACGCGGCCTTCAAGCAACAGTTTGCCAAATGATGGATTCAATCAAGTCGAGTTATGGGCGAGGGAAGCCTGTACCAATATTAAAACCCATCTCCCACGCGTAGGTGAGTGCCTCTCCGTGCTCTCGTTGCTTTATTCCCCTTCGGCGGAGGTCGATTCTCCCTGGCCTTCCAGGGCATGTGCTTTCTGCTCGTCGCTACTTTTGTGTCATGGTGACTGTTTAACAGCATCTGGGGTTAACGCGATAAAGATGTGCACACTGGCTTGCGAAATCGCTTATCTCCACGGCTCGGCTGCGCCCATCTGGGTGAACGTTTGTCTGTCAGACGGTCTAATCTTCATCACAAACATTTTATCTTGTCGGGTCGGAGTAACTAATTCATTCTGATAGATCTGGATGCGACCGTCGGTCTAGAGAAGTACTCGATGTTGGCATTGAGCGCTGGTCGTCGTGCGAAGACTGCGTTCGTTCTGGCCTCGATAGAACAACTTGTTGTGTCTCTAAAGGATGACGCTCTGAGTGATTGGGTATTGCCGATTTGTTTGCCGTGAGTGAGACAAACACTTTTAAATCGCCGAACTGTCCTGCCGTCATCGCTCTCATGGAGCTATTAACCCTTCTTTCTTCGACTTTGCCGGGGTTTTGAATTTACATCACTCACCCTGTTCTTCCCCCAGGATTTTGGACACTGAAGAACACCGTGAGGTCTACGAATCGGCACATTCCGTGGTTCTGGCGATATTTTCGTCGCGTTCACAAGCATCACCTCTTCTAGGTCAGTCATTCCATAACCTCCTCGATGGCCTATGACGCCTTATCTCTGACTCAGGTACCGTAGATTCCGCAAGCCATCTTCCCATGGAATCGTCAACATTAACACATACTCCAACCATTGATGCCGACATTGCTCTGCGGCTTGTGCCGTCTTACATTACTTGTCTGACAGAGGTATGAGTTTTCACGCCACCCTTCCAAGACCCCGTGCTGATTTTCTGGGTTTATCTTTTCTACTTTTGTTCGTGTCTATGTCACCCCCTCCCCGGCGTCTTGGTCATATTTCCGCCGCTTCTTTCTTATTCTGGTCATATGGCCTCGCATACACTCAGAGCTCTAAGCGGATGAAGCTGAATAAGACTCAGCTCTGCTTGGCATTCTCTACGGTGGTAAGGTGCACCAGCGCCAGCGTCATGAGTAGATCAACAATTGGAGAAGGTCCGACGAAAACGGCCGAGAGAGAAGCACTCACATGGTACTGCATCGAAAAGTTGCTCGCCGCGATGGTGGAGGTCGATGATGAGCGCCACTGGCCCAATCGCGTGGTCGGCTACGATGAGCACGTACATCAGCTACATCTCATGCTGATCTCAAGCATACCGTGTCTACCGCCTAGCCTCCTACCTCGTGTCCTGGATGAAATTCGATCCATCCTTATTCGCAACGCCAGGTCATCCTCTGATCCAGGGTCAGCTTCCCCCAAACGAATAGAGCGATACAATGAACTTGTCAAAGTCTTACTCGCCGAGATCGTTGAAGGCGTGGGCGATCGGGAAAAAGATTTTGCAATGCGGTGGTGGCATGATAACCGGCTGCAGATGATTGTCACGTCCGACCCTCGCTCAGGCGGACAAAATTATCCAGGAGAATCCTCCCAGCCAGACGAAAAGAAGCGCGCCGACGTTGTATCTCGTTTGTAACGTTTGGAATGTTTTACACTCAAACATCTCAACTCCTTCACGATTCATCCTTCGGGATCAAGGTTCAGATAAGCCCCGAGCGCGGACACCTTGTCCAGATGCTGGTTTTAAGCTAATCTGAAAGGGCATAATGTCGTTTCGCATTTAGTCTGAGGTAAGGGTGGAATTGTGGAATGTGGACCGGTGTCTATAACTCATCACAAGCAAGTGCAAGCAGGTTACCGGTCCGGCCAAACAACAGATTACCGAGTCGGTAAGCATTACCCCACTCAGTGTACAGGGTGGGTCCTTCCAGGTCCTTTTCCATCAAAGACCCACTACGACTGGATTTATGGAATCTTGGGCCCATCCCTTCAAAGCAGATCAGAGATACTATGTGGCGTGTGTGCGAGACCGTCAGTTACGATCGTCCTTTCGGATCACGCTCATAATCCAACGTAGTGCTTGAGGGGTAAGACCCACCAAGGTTTCTTCATGCGACTTCTATCCCGTAACGAGGTAAATGGAGTATGGCGTTACATCGCATGTCCCTTAGTCCTATAAGTAATAAATATCCTCGACTCCGCCAAAACTTGTGATGCCTCTTCCCTTTCCATCAACTATGCTTCTCTCCGCACCGGCCGCACTTCCAGACGACGTTCCAGACGATCTCACCATCCCACAGTTCCTACTCGACCATCCACACAGACTAAAACCGCATAGCGAGGGAAGACCGTGGCTTGTCGATGAGGCGACAAGCCAATCGATGACCTTGGCAGAAGTAGGTCCATCGCTTGTTTCTGGCAACTGTCGCTTAAACTCCTCAGGTGCGCCGGCGGTCAGCTGCGCTTGCCAATGGGCTCTTTCGTAAATCCCTCTTCGGTAAGTACCATTAAGCCACTCGCCTCAGCACCAGTCCCTTTGCTCAACCGCCGGCCTCCAGGCGACGATGAAACTGTTGGTTTGTGACAAGCGACGTCTCTACATAAGCGTGGTCCTCATCGTTTACTTCTAGCGCTGATTTGCAGCCCGAACCATATCGGTGTGATACAGCGTTCATAAAGTCTTCTGGTGCTCAATTCGTTTATTCTTAGATTACCCGAGTATTATATGGGCCATCCATAGGCTGAATGGCATCTTCACGTTCGTACTCTCTTCATGCAAACAGAGTGGAGCTCACTATAGGTCCCTAGTGGCGCAAACCCGGGGTCTACCCGCGATGAGCTTGTTTATCAACTGAAGCAGAGCAATGCGTCTGTGATTTTTGTCCACCCACTTTCCCTCGATGTTGTTCTCTCTGCTGCGACCATCGTAGGCCTCCCTTATGACAGAATCATCACTTTCGACTCGTCAGAACCGACGGGATTTCTTTCCATTTCAGAACTGGTAGCGCAAGGTTTAGACGAGTCGAGGAATGAGCTGGCATTCTCGGAACGTAGGCTCTCGCCGGGGGAAGCCAGGAGTAAGGTGGCAGTTTTGTGCTTCTCATCCGGTACGACGGGACCTCCAAAGGTAATGCGGTTATCTACCAATTGCCCTTCTTTTCTCTCTCCGCCAACTCACTTGTCACGTTAGGCTATCTCCATATCGCATTATGCTCTCATTGTGAACCTACTGCAAATGGCAGAGCATAACCGAGTGGATAAGCCATTTGCCACAACTAAACCGGTTGGGTATAATCCTGGAGACATCACACTTCAAAGTAAGTAGTTACTTGCAACAAAAATTCCGCGGTTAATTTAATTTGACCTTGGGTACCTTTCAGTGTTACCTTTAAACCGTGAGTCGGAGTCGTAGCGTGAGCTACCAACTCGATGTATCTGACCCGTCGTCCATAGACGTCGCAGGCCTCATCTGTAACGTAATGATTTACCTCTGCCTCCCAAGCAGTTTGCCACACTAATCTTGCTTTTTGCTCTTGCACGTCTAGTTACACTTCCCGCTATTCTCGGGGGTAAGGCTCTACTAGACTTCTCTTCCCGCCTTCGAAAAATGTCTGACATCTATACAGATGACCGTAGTCATCGTACAGAAGTATAGTTTTCAGACTATGCTTTCTAGCATTGCTCGTTTCCACATTACCCACCTCCTGTTAGTCTTCCATCCCTGATCTTGCCAAAAGAACCGAGCTAAACGATAATTCCCCGTGCTTAGTCTCGTGCCCCCTCAAGTTGTCGCACTTACGAAGGTAAGTAGTAGCTTCTTACCCAGCTTACACCCGCACATCTGATATCTCCATCCAAGGATCCATTGGCTAGAAAATTCGACCTCAGTAGCGTGAGGCATGTTTTGTCTGGCGCCGCTCCCCTCTCCCCAGAAATAAGTTCCCAGCTGTATGATTTGTTCCCGGATGCGCAAATTGGACAAATATATGGTAAGTGCTGTTAAACACCCTCCTTCTCTTCGGTACCCGGGCTTAACCTATCTTCCTGTCAGGCCTGACGGAGACAGCTACCACATTGTCGATGCTTCCTGCCCGGCAGTTTAGAGGACCCCTTGGCAGTGTTGGCCAGTTCCTACCGGGTGTTGCCGCCAAAGGTAGGTCGTTTAGTAAACTTCCTTCAACATTACCATAAAGAAGCCACAGTGGTTAAAAGCGACGGATCATTAGCCGGATATGGTGAACCTGGAGAACTGTATGTTTCTACCCCGTCCCAAGCACTAGGGTACCATCGCGACGATATCTCGTAAGTTCTCGCATCAAATCGCTTAGCCCTCTCCCCTTTTCTCAGCTGAAAATTAACAGAACCAGAGAAACCTTCATAAATGGGTGCGTAGCCGACCTCTTCATCTCAATCTTACACCGCGGCTCATGAAGGGCTTCTTTTCCAATCCTTTCAGATGGGTGAGAACGGGCGACCACGTTCTTATCTCGCCTGAGGGCGAGGTGTACATTCTGGATCGGATAAAAGAGTTGATCAAAGTTCGCGCCTTTCAAGTTGGTGCCTTGTTCTTGTTTGTTTCTCATGCGGCCACGGGTATACTGACCGTCAAATAGGTCGCTCCGGCGGAGTTGGAGGGATGTCTCCTTGAGCACCCCGATGTCCTCGACTGCGCTGTCGTCGGTACTCCCGACTCGTACAATGGCGAAGTCCCCGCAGCTTATGTTGTCTTGTCTCCGAAATCCGTCAAACGCTCGAGGGACGAGCCTTCCTATGCGGAGAAAATACGTTCTTCCATTCTCTGCGTAAGTCGCACCAGCACGCGATTTTCTCTCATGCTCACCGATACAATTTTCTCAACACTTGCTGTAGCATGTTGCTTCTCGCAAAAGCCGATACAAGCGGATACGATATGTCGAGTTCCTAGATGCCATTCCCAAAACAGCGAGCGGGAAGATTCTACGACGTGAACTTAGAGATCGCATACGGCCGTCGTATCTCCAGATCGACACCACGGATGCTAAGCTATGACCTGCGGTTGGCTGATGGGGAGGATGTTACTACACATAGGCATTTATCTTATCTGATACCTATCATTGGATCGCATCTCAAATACCCAAGGTTGTCAATCTTATCAATCTCTCTTTCCACCCTTACGGCCATGTATTTTGATTCGCACACCTCGGGAGCGTCGTCGTCCAGTTCGAGCCGCACGTTGTCGAGGAGGCGGGAGGAGGGCGAGGATGGCCCTGTGAGCAAGCGTGCTAAACTGGACCACGGCTTGTCTCGGTTTGTCAACATGACACCATCTGCCGCTGCCTCATTGATGCCTGTCTCCCCATCTGCCTCTGGCTCCAGTGCCACTTCCACCCAAACCAGCGACCTCACGCGCGACGAGGACATAGATAATGTGTCTGCGATGCTACGAACTTCAACCACATCACTATCTTTGACCGAGATGAAGAGAGACCCGACGTATTATATGGATGACGGCAGCTGTGTTTTGCTGATTGAGGACACTTTATTCAATGTACGTGTCCTGCGTAACTTTCATTGTCCCTTGAGCTTCAGCTGTGCGTAGGTTCATCGATCCATGCTGGCCCGAGATAATTCGTCCTTTGTCGCAATGTTCAGTTTACCGCAGGGCGACAATATGGCAGAGGGCGCATCCGACACCAACCCCATTGTACTCGTGGGGGAAACACCGGAAGAGTTCAGACATTTTCTTTGGGCCCTCTACGCACTGTGAGCCTTGTCTTCTGTCAGCGCCCGCCCCCGCGCTCACCCGAAGCCTGCTAGTCCACACGAACTCCGGGTCGTCAATTCTCCAAGCGCTGACCTCAACCAGCTGATCGCTATCGCTCGTGTGGCCAACAAATACTCCTTCAAATCACTCGAGACCTGGGCTCTCGACGCGATACAAGAATATGTCAACCGGAAGCCCTCCCCGATCATCAACTCTAGTCCTTCTGTCTACCTCTTTCTCCCCCTCGGAAGCAACGCCCCCAACTCGCTCCCGACCACCCCAAACGCCGAGACTACATCCCAACTAACACGGCTAATCCGACTAGCGCAGATGTGCACGCACGAGAAGCTTTTGAACACAATGGTCACCCTGTTGAAGCAGCTCATGTCTTCCTCGGTTCAGTATGCTTATCTTGCGATGACACTAGCGGACGAGCTGGACCTCAGAGAGTTGAAAGGGCCCGCGTACTTGGAGGTGATGCACAAGGCCATGCTCGTCAGCAAGATCCCTGTGGAACTCCCAGCCAAACCAAAGTCCGCTCACCAGCAAACGGTTCCAAGTGGAGAGGCCTCAACCACTAATCCCCCCGTCGTCGACGCTAGTCATGATGATGCCGATAGTCTGGTCCTAAACCCATCCCAACAGCTACGTCTGCTATCAGGGTACTACCGTCTATCCCGTCTTTGGGAGGGCCTGCGACACACGCCTCCGGCCTTCGACCATGCTCCTGCATGTGGTGCAACATGGCATCAACATGGGTGCACACAGTCGTGGCTCGAGTTTTGGAAGGAGAAGACGAGAGGCGATGCCGTGCTGGCTATTGGGCTTGCGGACATACTTGGACGGATGCGACAAGTGCAGAAGGAGTTCGATCGCTGGGGGAGTGCCACCTATATGCACCATGACTGTAGGAATTCCGCACGCAAGAGCATACAAGAGCTTATCAAGGGCGTCGAGGATGCATTGCCCGAATACTTTTCTGATGCGCCCGCTGCTTTTTGACTGTAATGTATTGTTTATTTATTTATGCACGTCGTATCCATTTCCATTTGCTTTGTTATCGAGGTCGCTGGTGACGAGAAGCATGCCCTCTGGGTTATCTGTTGGAAGAGGATTTGAAGTCATCAACCAAGGGCCATCCGTGACAGGCGCGTCTGGAGAGATGTTCGAGTTCATCAAACTTCGCATGATTGTGTCGATGTCGTTCGACGAAGGCTGGGGTTCGAATCCGACTTGTGAGCCCCGCAAAAGCGTGCGATCGACCAGCTCATCGTCAATGACCTCGGCGACTTTCCGTCGAAGAAATCGCATTGCTTCTTCATGGCGTCCTTGGGAAATGCGCAGGCTGAGCATCATTGCGAACGTGAAATCGAGCGCATATACGACTTACTTTTACGTTCTTGCTCGGAATTGGGATGAGGAATCAACGGATCCTTTTCAGCCTCTATTTCTTCGCGACGCTGTTTGTAGAGACCCAAGGTGTCGACGATCCCTCGTTCGAAATCTTCACTGCTCGTTCGGATGTCTGGGTCGCTGTCGAATGCTGGTGGACGTTCTGAGCCCACCGAACTTGGCGGCGAGGGCGCACGAAGGACGGGAGGCGCGTAATCGGTGACGGCGTGGTGGTTGAGCATCAAGAGGTGCTTAGGCGCCCATTGCAGCTGAAAGACAAGCAAGTGCAAATAACGCGTCGCCACCGACGTGGTGACCGTCGACGTCACGCATGTGGTTCCCTCCCAGTTCAATTGATTCAACCGATCGAAGCTCGAGTCCTTGTGGCGACAATCTTCCTATGCGGACCGTGCACTCTGCTCAGCTGCTACTCGCGGCCCGTCTCAATAAATTGCTGACGCAGTGATGGGTCCACCTTCATGTCCTATAAATTAGCTGGCAGTTGTTTCAACTCGGAGTACAGAGTACTTACCCTCGACCGACTTACCACCAATGGCTTTTTCGAACCTCCTTGCTGCACTCGTCCTCTGTATCTCCGCATACGTTGTCTCAGCCCATGGAAATGGAACCGACGGAGAAGTTCTTGTTCCTCGAGCCGGCACCTTTACCAATCCTTTGAACCAGAATCGAGGCGCTGATCCGTGCATGCGATTCATTAACGGGCAATACTTTTTGACCTCGACTCAGAACACCAATATTCAGATGCGGTCTTCGAATTCTATTGAAGGCCTCAAGACGGCATCACCCGTGGTCTTGTTCAGTGATTCGACCGCAGGACGGTAGGTCTTACCTTTTGGACGGATTCATCTCAGTGCTAACCAGGCATGCACATACAGGAACTTTGACTTCTGGTCAGTCACAACGCTTTTAATACCGATATCTCATGCTTACCATCTTGCTCCAGGGCTCCTGAATTTTGGTACCGTTTGACTGATGCACCTCTCCATAGCCCGTATTAATTGACTGGATAATTTAGGTTTCTCAACGGACGCTGGTTCATGTGAGTCTCGATTAGTCTCTTCATACACACCTCCCTCACATCTAAAATGACGTTAGATACTACGCTGTAGCAGGTAACCGGGGCGACAACACCCACAGACTGCACGTCCTCCAAGGAGGAACCGACGCCAACAATCCCATGAGCGGCACCTTTACCTACGTCAACTCTCTGATCCCATCCAACTTGAACGCCTGGGCCGTTGATGGGAGCATCCTCCAACTGAACAATCGCCTGTATTTCATCTTCTCCGGTAAAACAACCGATGCCCAATGGACCCAATGCACGTTTATTGCGCCGATGAGCTCGCCGACGGCATTGAGCGGACCGGCGGTGCAAATAAGCTGCCCGACACTTTCATGGGTATGTTCCCCCGCTGCCGCCTGCGGACCTCGCGTCGCCCCTGCGGTACCACGCGTTTAACCCTCGTTTTACAGGAAGTCGCTGCCACGCCTGTTCAAGAAGGTCCTGGTGAGACTTTTCACTTCATCATCTCCAAATTTGGATTGGCTCATCACAACACCTGGCGCAGAGGCAATCACCGTAGGGGGAGTGACCCATGTAACGCCTTCTTTCCTATGCACGGCTTCTATCCCCGTTCTGACGAAAATTACTCACACTAGATCATCTATTCTGCTTCTCATTGCTCCACGGACGATTACGTTGAGGATTCTGTGCCTTCTTTGAGGAGATCGTTATACTCACAAAATTCCCATTAGAAACTCGGTCAACTGACCCTCAGAACCGGGGCTGATCCACTAGTCGCTAGTAACTGGGTCAAGGTAATCTCACCCATCCGCATTGCCGCTCTTAACATACCGAGTCTTGACAAATCCGATTCTCTCGTTTCAAGAATCCTAACCCGGTGTTCACCAGGAACAATGCGGCCCAAGTATACGGGCCTGGTCATCAGTGAGTTCGAAGCGACTAAGATCGCCTTAATGTGAGATAACTGATGTGCTAACGCGTTCACTTTTCCACGACACGTTTGTAGCTTTATGTTCCAGAAAGATAATCAGTGGATGTTTGCTTATCATGCCAAGTCTGCACCGGGACAAGGTTGTGGTGACCTCAGGAACACTCGAGTCCATCCATTCAGCATCGTGAACGGTACCACACCAGTGTTCCCGGCCGCAGTGAGCACGGCTGTTGCAGTCGTAGAACCATAGGAGGGATTAGGAATATTTAGGAGTACCTCCTGTGTTGGTTGATAGATGCATGAAAAGCGTTAATATCATGCTCGGAAAGCGTAGCGCACGTTAGTTAGGCGTGGGTACCGGGATTAAAACCCTCGCAGCTCTAAGCTATCCAATTGAAGTCGAGGTGCCTTCAAAATAGCCTGCCTACAGCTTTCAGAGCGTGGTGTGATGGAACACTCAAACGGCAAGGGGAATCTGAACGAGGTACGATCAAACAGCGATCTAAGAGCGCGAAGAGTAACGTAAAAGCTGCTACTCACATAACGAGACTATCGGAGAATTCCTTTGTCACTTCAATGGCCTCACCCATTTCGTTCTTGGCTTGTGTGAATCGGAAAACAGATAGCAAGGCTGCCATAGCCATCCAAATGCTTTCATGGGCGAGGTGGCTTCCTACACACACTCTGGTGATCGTTGGGTTGAAGGTGAAGTAAACATAAACACATAGAATATCGTGCTCACCGACGCCCAAACCCAAATGTGATGATCTTCTCATCCTTTACGGTACCGTCATCGTTCAAAAAGCGTTCAGGCATAAAGCGTTCAGGATCGGGGAACATGATGGGATCGTGGCACATGCCCCTACAATGACGCTGCTTTAAGGGGAGATGTCAACCATAAGAGAAGCTTCACGTACCAGATATTTGGAAATAGCATCGCGCCTGTCGTACGGAAATATAAGGTTCGATGCATTCATAAGGTTTGGTCGTGACTACTCGCCTGTAGGAATAAGATATCCTCTGTAGACGTCATCTTGACTGGTCGCATGTGGCACGCCTACGAGATATTAGGTTTAGTCGACCTACGGAGCAAAGGTGGCGAAACTCACCGATTAGAGTAGGTGGTCTCCATCTTAAGACCTCCATATAAATTGCCTCGATATAGGGCAGGTTGTGTTTGTCGTCAAATGTGGGGAGGACACCCGGTCCTAATACACGATCAAGCTCTTCTTGAGCTTTGGTTTGAACCTCGGGGAAGAGTATTAGGGCTTGGATAAAGAATTGAAGTGTTGCAGATGTCTATGCGAGGCCATCAGGGGTGGTGCTTGCAACGGTGACAGGATGACGTACAGTTTCATGAGCGGCTGACATTGTCCTCTTTGTCAATTCGGGGGGCGGGGTTATTAGGCGAGAGTGCTCACCCGCGAAGCTCGAAGCATTCACAGCCTTGATAATCTCTTCTTGCTCGAGGGACCCACCGTTCGCGTCGTTTTCCTGGAGAAGCTCAGACATCCATGAGGGGATGGTATTGCCATTGTTCTGAGTGGAATGTTCAGCTACAGAGCATCACGAAGATAAGAATCGGCGCACCATATGACGTCTGACTGACTGATAGGGTACGTTCTTCATAATATCGACTTTTCTTCTGCATTCTCTTGCCTTACGTTGGAATCCAGGGAACCAACTGGGCAGATAACGAGCTGACGGAGAGGAATCAGTGGCGTCAAGGTCCCATGAACACGCGCAATCTTACCCAATGGAATGATGTTAACTATTTGTGATCCTTTAAGAATAGTTGCAGCGACTTCCTGAGCCGCCGCATCAGATATATCGACGAGGGGGTCGTTCCGCCGGGCAATCGTATGACCGTAGCATATATACATGACAATTGCTGCCGGATAGCTAAGAGGTGTATTGAAGGAAACAAGATACGAATGAGTAAGGTTTCATGACGAAGGGAGGACATCCGTACTTTCGTACATGCTCAATTAATTCGTGAGGGTCATTGAGGAGGTCGTGGAGTAGTTCGTGAGCTTTGCCGGTTAACAGCGGCCTGAATTGATGTATTGATTCTTGCTTAAACTTCTTATGATATAGACTGCGATGCTTTCGCCAAGTATCGCCGTAATGATGGGTGGCCATAGTCATGTCCCAGCCAGTTCTTAAAGCGTAAAGATGTGTCAGGAAATGAAAGAGGATGGGGTGGTGAAGTACAAGTTAACCACTCACAACTGGGCTAGAGGCATTTCCGGCCTATCCGAATAGATATTGGACCGCCCATCAAATAGTTCGGTTGCGACATCGTAGGAGTTAATAACCACAACGTTGATCCCAAGCGCAGATACGTAGGTCAAATCACCTGCAGCAAGGTATCAACGGTGGAAAATACATGGAAAGGCAGCATACCATATTGAGCGCCCCATTGTGAGTAGGTATCCCAAGGCCGAGATAACGGAATGTCCAAGGCATTACCGAGGATGGGTAATGGCTTAGGGCCAGGGGGGAAAGGATAAGGACGTTTCTTCGTTGCCCATTGAACGAGAACGGCTCCTGCAACGATGAGAGCAGTTACTTCGGCAAACAGTAAGCTGGACATAGAGGAACGGGAGACAGTCAACTTGAATCCACCAAGATCGTCGGGCTGTTTATGTGATTGATCTAGTTACATGAGGCGTGGATAATTGCCATCGTGAAACTTGTCATTCATCTAATCGGAATGCCGTTGGCTTATTCGCAGAACGCGGAGGTGCTGAGAGAAAAAATATGGGTCCATCCAGGTCCATCTGAGTGGGTGCAAAGGGGCATGCTGTGGATCCGCCGGTACCAATGGACCGGACTTGGTAGAAAGAGCCTACAAAGCTGGTATATGAAAGTAGCGTGCCAGAACTGTAGCTCATTTATGATCGAAAATGCATACGAAGTGTGGTCCGATGATCTGTCAGTAAAGGTGATAACCCGAAGGCGTGCCCGTGGTGCAAAGGTCATACATCTGCCGAATTGATGTCCTTGCACAAAGTATGCAGGGTCAGAAAAACGCCTCACCGTGAGCAACGGGCTAACTAGATTTGATTCGTTATGTGGGTGGATGTGTACGTAGAGACGCTATGATGGATCAACGTTTTCATATAAGGACTTTAATTTTGGGAACCTGATATTATTTGCACTTTGTCAAGACTTTCTTCAATTGCGGCGCGAAGAGATCGGCGACGAACCTGAGGAAACAGAGAAAGTGGCTATCAGCGGTACTTGTCTCATGGCAAGCTCGTGTACGCCACAGGGCAATTATCGTTGAACTGCAACGATGAGATATGACCATTCATGACCGAAGGCTTAGGAAAGGCCGGCGATGACTAGAACATGGTGACAAGGGAGGAGATATTCATCCCGAGGGGAACCGAGAAAAATTGCACGTCGACATAAGAGTAGTGGCTAGGACTTGAAGCTTGAAGAATGGAGCTCGCTACCTCAGTAGCATTTGTGTTTACTAAAATAGTCACTCTCGGAATCCGATTAGTTCAAATAGTTGGAAGGACTGACCCCAGGCTCCAGTAGTTCCTATGAGCTCACAGTGTTCGATAGATTGACCATCGTGTTCGATTTATAGAGGTGGGAGAAATTATCTAAAGGACTTGTAAAGAGCGACGAAAAAGTCAAGAAAAAGTTGGAGTGAGAACCATTGACGAGCGCTAAACTAGCCATCAAGGGCGTCTAAACCACGGTCACGGGTCACTAATGAATCGCGTGTTCAGGGACCATCGAAATCAAGCAAGGCCAAACAAATCAACAGATGAATCAGACGCGATAAAAGCGACGCGTTGCTCCTTCACAACCTTGTCCTCTCACCACCACCTCCAAACCTTCTTCCCCTCGCCTGCTCAACTCGCCAAGGATGGCTTATGTTTTCAAGCGAGGTATGTGCTTTGGAACGTCCTTGTTTCCGGACTGACTGTCATCCTTTAGATGGGTGAGTCGCGTCGTCAACGCGTCGCGCAATTTGTGGTGGACTGACCTTTACGGCTCTGATAGGCGCAAGGAGCGCGTGCAGTTTGACAAAGTACGTCTGAGCGGCGTCCATATCGATACGGTCGCCTCATGTTCCTTAGATCACCACCAGGATCGACAAGTTGTGCTATGGCCTTGACATGAACTACGTCAACCCAATAGAGTCAGTCGGAGCTTCTTGATGGCTTTAGTTCTTACACCTGAACGATATGGCAGAGTGACACAGAAAGTTGTCGCTGGTGTTTACCAAGGAGTCACCACTGTGGAGCTCGATGTAAGCAACTCCTTCCACGCGCTCTCTCGTCTTCTTATCGCTCTTTTCGATAGAACCTTGCATCGGAGACCGCGGCTTATCTTACAACCAAGCACCCGGACTACGCTGTCCTGGCCGCGCGAATCGCTATCTCCAACCTGCACAAAGAAACCAAGAAGAGTTTCTCACAGGTCATTCATGATCTTTACACTTACGGTACGACTTCGTTTCGCCTTACATGTCTAGTCAATTGCCTCAACTCGTTGCTTAGTCAATCCAAAGAATGGACGTCCAGCAGGAATGATTTCCGATGAGACGTACAAAGTCATCCAAGCCAACTCCGAGCTCCTCGACTCAGCGATAATTTACAACCGTGACTTCCACTACAATTAGTAAGCCTGACCCTCCAGTGTGAAGGAGCGTGTTCTCACCTAAAACTAGCTTCGGTTTCAAAACCCTAGAACGCTCTTATCTACTTCGAATCAATGGACGCGTCGCTGAACGCCCCCAACATATGATCATGCGTGTCGCTGTTGGCATTCATGGTGACGATATCGAACGGGTCATTGAGACTTATAACCTCATGTCGGAGCGATACTTCACTCATGCATCGCCTACTCTGTTCAACGCTGGCACCCCGCATCCTCAACTGAGTTCGTGCTTCCTTGTTTGCATGAAGGATGACTCGATAGAGGGTATCTATGATACTCTGAAGAGTTGCGCGATGATTAGTAAGACGGCTGGAGGTATCGGCTTGAACATTCATTGCATCCGCGCTACAGGGTGTGTGTCATCGCTACCTTCTGGATCATAGCTAGTAACACCTTTTAACAGCTCTTATATTGCCGGCACGAATGGTTACTCGAACGGGATCGTGCCTATGCTTCGTGCATACGACGCGACTGCGCGCTATGTCGATCAAGGTGGTAATAAGCGCCCTGGTGCCTTTGCCATCTACCTTGAGCCATGGCACGCTGATGTCTTTGATTTCCTGGACCTGAGAAAGAATCATGGAAAGGAAGAAGCCCGTGCCCGTGATCTCTTCTATGCTCTGTGGATCCCAGATCTATTGTGCGTTTCCCATTCTCTTCGATATCTCTCTTCTGTCGTCTTACCGACTTCGGCGTTAGCATGAAGCGTGTCGAAGCAAACGAGGATTGGTCATTGTTCTGTCCCAATGAAGCCCCTGGCCTGCACGAAGTTCACAGCGACGAGTTCGTCGCTCTCTACGAGAAGTACGAGAAAGAGGGTCGTGCCCGAAAGACTATCCCTGCACAGAAGCTATGGTATGCCATCCTCGAAGCTCAGATTGAAACTGGCGGTCCCTTTATGCTCTACAAGGATGCTGCAAACAGTAAGTAAAAGTGCAATATCTCGTTGACTGCGATTGACTGACGAGTTATAGGCAAATCCAACCAGAAGAACCTCGGTACCATTAAGTCTTCCAACCTCTGCACAGAGATCATCGAATACTCGTCTCCCGATGAGACTGCCGTTTGTAACTTGGCATCGGTTGCTCTTCCATCGTTCATCCAAGGTGGCAAATACAACTTCCAGAAGCTCCATGACGTCACCAAGGTCGTCGCCTTCAACCTCAACCGTATCATCGACGTCAACTACTACCCTACGCCTGAAGCTCGCCGATCGAATATGCGTCACCGTCCCATTGGTATCGGTGTGCAAGGTCTTGCCGATGCCTTCATGGCGCTGCACATCCCTTTCGACTCTCCGGCCGCCAGGGAATTGAACGTGCAAATCTTCGAAACCATCTACCATGGCGCCCTCGAAGCTAGCTGTGAGATGGCGCAGGCCGACGGCACGTATGAAACTTACGAGGGCAGTCCTGCTTCTCAAGGTCAACTTCAGTATGATCTCTGGGGCGTCACTCCCTCCGATCTATGGGATTGGGCCGGTTTGAAGGAGAAGATCGCGAAGCATGGCCTGCGTAACTCGCTCCTCACTGCGCCTATGCCTACGGCCTCTACGAGTCAAATTCTTGGCTTCAACGAGTGCTTCGAACCTTACACGAGCAACATCTACACACGTCGTGTCCTTGCTGGTGAATTCCAGGTTGTCTGCCCATGGCTCCTTCGAGAACTTGTTGATCTCGGTCTCTGGGACGACCATATGAAGAACATGATCATCGCGCATAACGGTTCCATCCAGAACATTCCCAATATTCCTGATAATGTGAAGGCTATCTATAAGACCGTCTGGGAGATCAGTCAGAAGAAGGTTCTTGACTTGGCTGCCGACCGGGGCGCTTTCATCTGCCAAAGCCAAAGTCTCAACGTCCATCTCCAAGCTCCTACTCTCGGCCAACTGACGAGCATGCACTTCTACGGCTGGAAGAAGGGGTTGAAGACTGGGATGTACTACCTTCGTACCAGACCGGCCGCTCAAGCTATCCAATTCACTGTCGATCAATCCGTCCTCAAGGATGCTAAGAAGCAACAACAAGCAGCCACCACCCCTCGTCCGACACGGGATACTGGTGGTATTCGTACACCTGTCACGCCTTCGTCGTCCTCCCCTGTTCGACCTGCTGCATCGTCTACAGCAGCCCCTGCAGCGGTCCTCACTACATTGGTATCGTCGTCAACGACACCGGCAACACCAGTCGCGTCATCCTCATCCTCCACCACATCCGCCGAACAGGGCATTGCTGCTCTATCCTTGGACGACAAGACACGCAAGGCTGCAGAGGCTGACCCCGAGTTCGCCGCAGCACTCCAAAGACAGAAGGATCGTGAGCTAGAGGACGCGAAGCTTCAATGCTCATTAGAGAATAAGGAAGCTTGCCTTATGTGCTCTGGTTGATCCTCCGTCCTATCTGCTATTCGCTATCTCCTTCAACGTTTGCTGTTACTCTCGACTGATTCCTCTTTTCTCCTATCATGACCTCTCGCTGTATGGATATATAATATGAACGAATCGTTACTGTTTCGCTGTAGAGCCTATGCCTTTTGTACCTTGCCTATGTAAAAAGTTTTTCTTTCTCCTCCCCATCCTCAGCAGAAACAAAGTGTGTAACTCGAACGCCTTTCCACCGTTACTAACGCCCGTGGCTGATCTCAGGGTAGCCCCCACCATGCCATGCGTGCCTGAATGGGGGCGTCTTCTCAACACGATATTGCGCTTCCGATTTCGTCAGCAACCCAAAGTGCTTAGTGTGGGATGATTCCCATACGAACAACCTCCCTTTTATCCTTCTCCCCACTTGGAAATGTCGTTCGGTACAATCCAACTCAATGATGGCCACGAAGTACGTCGATAATGTCGAGGACTCTGTGCATGCATTTGGACGCTCATTACTGTAACAAATTCGCAGATTCCCGCTATTGCATTCGGTACAGGGAGCGTGTGGAAAGGCAAAGACGTGACGGAATATGTTGAGCAAGCTATAGAATGTGGTTACTCGCATATCGACACTGCAGCCAGTGAGTTTATGTTCAAATTTTGCTCGCTTCTAGACTATCCTGACACGCACAAGTTTATCAAACCGAAACGGGTGTGGCCTTAGCTATCAGAGAGAGCGGCCTCGACCGTAGCGACCTCTACGTCACTACGAAGTACGACGGTGGAGGCGTGCAAGCAGCTATCCGCGACAGTCTGCAACGGGTGAGTGCCTTTCCAGGCCTGAAGAGTTCAACGTCTTCACCTTCGAACACGACCATGACGCTAATATAAAACGCTATTTACAGCTTGGGCTGAAGCAGGTTGACTTATATCTCATTCATGCCCCCGTCTTCGCACCGAATGTTGGAGAAACTTGGTTGGAGATGCAGAAGGTCAAAGAGAGTGGTCTGGCAAAGTGAGTTGGTTTTTGACGCGACGTCGGTCGTCCTGACCGGTCTATGATATGCAGGAGTATTGGTGTTAGCAATTTCACGGTCGAGCATCTGCAACAGGTCATGAAGGTAGCTAAGGTCGTACCCGCCGTGAACCAAGTCAGTCTCCGTCCTTTCACATTCTCCTTCGTTGCTCACAACGCGTAAACCTTCAGATTCGACTCCACCCCTACAACTATTCTGAGATGAAAGAAACCATCGCTTACTGTTCGAAGCATGGAATCATCATCGAAGCCTACAACTCTCTCGCGTAAACTCAAATCCCCCTTCTTTCAAGCTCTAGTCCAACTCTGATTATTTCTCTGTAGCCCTATAACCGAGTTTCCTGGAGGAGCTGTAGATGCTCCCATTGCAGCTGCAGCAGAGAGGTTGGGTGCCTCGCCCACTCAGGTCCTTCTTTCCTGGGTGAAGCAGAAGGGTGCAGTTATCGTGACGTCAGTTCTCCGCCAGTAACCTTGCTATAAACTGTATTCATTCATGACGCACCCAGTACGAGCTCCAAGTCTGCTCACCTTGAAGAGTACTTGGCTGTTGCGAAGTTAGGTATGTCAAGTGGAAGCCGTTCGATGACATCAGCTCACGCGCGTGCCCTTGAAAGGTTCTTTGACGCAGGAGGAAATCGCCGCTATCGACGAAGCCGGTGCCAAAGGCCCTCCTCGTCGACTTTTGCCCAGGGTTATGCGATTCTGGCCAGTTATACCCCTTGCTCTAGCGGCTCATCACTCCCTTCACTGCATCCTCACGCATCAAAGCCCCTTCTAAAGTCTGCAGGTTTTTGGTCTTCTAGTGGAAATATGGTTTCCTTCATTTGTTGCGATTTAGACTCTGATAATTTAGAGTATTTAAACTTGATTGAAACTGTTATAGAGCATGCACTCTTTTACAAAGCTACATTGATTGATACGAAATCGGGAGTCCAAGCGTTTGGGTTGGATATTTGCAGCGTGTTTGTCTTCCCTGGCGTAAAGCCTGACAGGGAGACCAGATATCCAGAGAACAAGATATCCCAACTCTGCCAACCATATTGTTGTTCGAGAACGATTACTCTGACACCAAGATATTTACGCACCTGGCCGGAGATGGGCATCTGCACCTGAACAGGCGTCCCATTGTTGACACTGATAAAGGCATTGCGACAGTTCGAGCAGGCGGAGTTAGAGAAGGAAACCTCCGCGTTGATATAATCAATCGAGAGCAACTTGGTACCGCCAGATGAACCACCATCCACGTTATGGAGGGTCAGTGTGCCACCCATACCAACGAAACCCACGGCAGATACAGTAGAATTGACGCTTCGAATTGACGCACCGCCTGCGAGGGTCCCAGAAGATGCTGGGTATTTCGTGAAGGCTAAGACAGGTGCTGGCGTGGTGTTTGTTAACTTGAACACGAGAGATCCATGGGCCCGGATCGAGGCGGTAAGACTGTCCCAGAGCAACGTAAGTAATGCAACGAACACAGAACAATGACTAACTCACGAATTGGGCGCACGACCAAAAGAATTTCCAGAAATTAGTTCGACGACCGTGGCAGCTGAGAGGCCAACGTCACTGAGATCGAACGTCACAGAGCGTGCACTGTTTTGGAAGTTGATTATGACTGCAACAATATCAATCTTTACCTGGTTTTGAAAAGGTAAAAGCCTAGCGCGTACTTGCTACGGTGGAACCGTCCGACAAGGGTCCTGCCCATACATCGTGGTCGTTGGTGTATCGCCGTTTGAACGCGACCGACTTCCCGAGGCTATCTTGCTGTATACGGTGTCCAGAATAGGTTCCACCGAAAGAAAAAGGGAAACATACGTTTACACCGAGAATCCGGTTGTTTCTCAGAATATTCAAAGTATCGGCAGACGCCCTAGATAGGTCGGTGGAGATGAAGAGTGGTGACCTAAGGCGACCGAGAGTTCTAGTGAGGAACTTCCAGTATGATTCATGAAGATGAACTGACTTAGCCACGGCCCAGAACGCAAATTGAGTTTGTTGCTCAGCGAGGGTCAAGCCTGAATTACCAACTTCAAGCAGATCAAGGTCGTTCCAACCCCCAGGACCAGCGAACCCAGTGATAGGGACCAACTGGTTCATGATTCGAAGGAGATTGTCCCATGAAGGGCCAACATCATTCCTACGATGAGTCGTTCATCAACGGAGGCCATGCTTGGTTTGCAAAGGCCACGTACGAAATTCTCCAAGAATTCCCAACAGCACTCCCAGGCCATCGAGCGGGATCCTGAACACCCCACTCACAAACAGAGAAGACGATGGGCCGTCCTGTAGTAGCAAGGGCATCTCTCATGGTGGTGAAATGTGGCTTCAATGAACACAGTTGTCAGACTATCAAAGCCTTGGATGTATAAGACTTACCTCAAGCTAAAAAGAATAAGTACTTCAGATTGTTGTAGACATACATAGTAAATTGGCGTACTTGTATCTTATGGGAGGATTAGCGACGTCTCAAGGAGGAACAGAGAACGTACTAACAGGAGGGTCGGGATTGACGAAGTCAGTTTGGCTGACGGCGTAGCAATTGTCATACTGGGTTATGCTTCAAGCTTTGAGAACTAGATTCGTCACAGAATCAAGCATACCTTGAGATAATCTGCTCCCCAAGACGCATATGTCCGGGCATCGTCGGCCTCATGTCCCAAGCTACCAAGATATCGAGCCGTTCCGCCTACGGCATCGCACGCAAAAAAGCCTCTAGGTAAGAAACCGTCCTCGGTTCAGTAAGTTCATTTATATGAGATAAAACATACGAACGCGTCGCTGTAAACACCAAACTTCAGACCAAGGTTGTGAACAAACGAAGCCAGCACAGGTACGCCATTAGGAATTTGAGTGGTGTCCCAAGTGAAGCCGCCGCTAGAGTTCCGAGCCTTTCCCTGCCAACCGCAGTCACTTCATTGGTTGATACCTGATTTCAGTAACAATTAATGAACATGTTGACAGAGAAACCCACAGATTGACGAAGTTATAACCAAGCGTTTTGAGTCCCAAGTCAATCAGACTCTGAGCCGCAGCTTTGTACTGTGTCTCCGTGGTCGAGCAGCTACATACAGTACATCTCAGGGCCTCATTAAAGATAATGAATACTCACGAAAAGGCATTATAAGGGTTCCAGCCCATCGGCGGCGTCCTAGCCAAGCCATTGTTGAGAGCGTAAACCTGTTGAATAGCAAAGAGTGCGGGGACAAGAAGTATCATTGCACAAGTCATCCACGCTGAGAGTATCCCGATCTGAGTTTTATGGGAGCACGACAATTATTCCGCCGTAGCGAGTGATTCTTGCGAGCGATGCGTCCGCTGACTCTGCCCGGTCCGTCAGAGGCATTGCATAGGTTTCCCGAAGATACCAACGGTCCGAAATGAGTCGAAGAAGCGAGTCATTCGGTTCGGAATGATGCTACGTAGTTGTGGGATGGGCAATCAAATATTCACATATCAATGATCATGAATGGCGTTGAGTCGGAGGCTTGTGCGGGGTGCTATGTTACTTTGGGAAAGGTTTTGGGCGCCTAGTGCTTATTACGGCACTTCAGGGCAGGCTGTATCGTGACCTGTAAGGGATTTCAATTTCATTGATCTTTTCGAATTAGCACTCTCACTAGATTGCCAAGTGCGACCCTCTCCTCCTCGTACCCAAGCAATGCCTCGCCGCCAACGCCATTACTCCATCTTCTCCCCGCCTAGCCTCTCGATGAGCGAGCTCGTCGAAAAGACGCTGGACAGCGACGCGACCGATATGCTCATTGACAAATGGCTTGAGCATCGCGGCAACGGTCACGACGCATACTTCGACTGGTTCCAGGGCATCCGCGAGCGAAAGTGTGCGCATACGCAGGCGAAACAATTACTGCTTTGGAACAAAGGCGAGTTCGTGCCAGAGAACATCTTTTGCCGGACGGTCGACACTAGGAGGTTGATTCCACTCGACCGCACCTGGACGACGCACGTATACCACCATCGGTCGATGCAGGATAGAAAGCTCTCTATGATGCCCGTGGTCTTTACTATGGTGTGCATGCCGCAGCGACTTCTCGAGTCCACCCCCTTACTCCTTTCTAGCTACCAGAGCTCATGATCCTTCGTGGCATGCACGATGTGGGCTGCGATGAGATATACATCATAGTAACCGATCTCAAGAGGCAAGAGATGGACGATGTGACCGAGTACTTCAAGCTTGTCTGCCAACACTCGTTTGGGCGTACATGTAAACCTCAGATGGAACGCCAGATCCGCCTTGAGCGTATGTCATTCAGTGGCCCTTACCCTCTGGTGCTCCTAAACCCGCCTATTCTCATCATCTAGACATGCGGTTGTGCCACACCCTCGTGCGACAAAGAAGGACCCCGTGCTTCCCCCAAATCGATCTCACCCTCCGCGCAATATTGTACGAAAAACGACCTCGATTCATCATTCTCTTTTCCCACCAAACGACATCTTATTCCCAAATCCTGTTCACCCACGAACACTTTGTGCCAGATGCCGATGTATTTCACGACTTTCCGTCCGGATGTCCGAACCCATGCTGCACAGATGACTGCGAAATGATACGATTTCCTCGTCGCGGAGTTGAGAGCGCTTCGGTTCTCCATATCAAGCGTGGTGGAAAGTTTGGAAAGCGGGTGAAGGTTCGAGAGCTGTGTAATTGGATCGATTGCGACGTTTGCTTCAGCGAAGAGCCAGCTACGTCGTCAAGTTTGGGTACAGAAGGCTCGGTTAGCAGTATTGAAGGCGAAACCTCAACCGTTGGAAGTCAGGAAGGTGACGAGGGTAGATTCCTGGGGTTCGTTTGCAGCAAGTGCAAGTTGGTCAAGTACTGTTCGGTCGAACACCAAAGACTTGACTGGGAAGAGCATCGCCGCGTTTGTGTCAAGGCTGCTGTAGTAAATTAAATTTCTCTCCTACATCCTCTTCTTCACGTTCCTCTCTCTTCTGTATCGCATGTCATACCATTCCTTTTCCTTTCCCTGTTTCCACCCTCGAGCGTACCTTCAGCATCAGCGTATTTGACCATGTATGTGTATCGGGCTTTGCGATGTACCATTTACTGCATGTGACGTCTTTTCGATTTTTTCTACCACCACCACCACCACCACCAGATCCACTATGACGATGCGTTTTCTCACTGCGAAATTGGCCCAGCAAGTGCGTTCTCCGTTGACGAGCTCAATGCCCCCATTGAACATAAGGGGATATCTGCATAGATAGATGAGGAACTTATGGGTTCAGTGGGAGCCTTCAGTATTGACCAGGTTCGTTGAACGTTGAACGACCCAGTTTCCTGGCGATTATGTGACGAGCTTGCGTCTCCTCCTTAGCTCATGGAATTGGCTGGGCTGGCCTGTGCTCAAACTTTGGCAACGGTATATGACCGGTCCAAGTATCCGAGGGTGCTGGTTTGCTGTGGTCCCGGAAATCAAGGTCCGTCGTTGTATCTTCACCCTGGTCCAACCACTTACGCTCTTGGTGAAGGCGGGGACGGTCTTGTCGCCGCGCGTCATCTCGGTGCGCACCGCGTAACTCTGTGGCCGAAGCAGCATGTAGACGAATCGTATGCGTACTAGGCATGTTCGGGTACAAACCGACGATTTATATGCCCAAGGTGGGCTTCTACCACAACCACACTGCGAAGAATACCAATTATGTACATCCTTTCAGCCCGGCTCAAAGGATATCTACAAGGTCTGTAAATCCGGCATGAATTCTCGTGGCTTCGCGCTGATCGTTCGGGTCCTCAATGACACCAGAGGTTAAAAACTCAATGTGACAACATGGAGATCGAAACTATTCCCTCTTCAGCAGGTATTGAATCGCTCAAACAGGCTTTAGGCTCCTCGGACGTCATTTTGGATGCGATATTCGGTTTCTCCTTCAAGGGACCTGTACGTGCGCCCTTCGACGAAGCTTTGCCTTTGCTCACCAAATCGAAATTGCCAATTGTATCCGTGGACATCCCATCTGGATGGGATGTGGAAGCTGGGAAGGTTGAACCGTTGGGTCTCGAGCCTGATGTGTTAATCAGCTTGACGATGCCTAAAGAAGGAGCTAGAGGGTTTAGAGGACGGCATTTCCTTGGTGGAAGATTTGTCTCTAGGTGCGTTGATTCAGCACGCCGTACTTGAGTTTGCTTACGCGCTCCCCAAGTGCGCTCGCTAAGAAGTACAACCTTGACATCCCAGCATACCATGGCCACGACCAAATCATCGAGCTCCCTCAAGCGGCCTCAGGATTGGATTCTCAAAAGCTCTGATTTATAGGGTACGAAACCGATAACATAGTTTCAACACTACGATACTCGAACGATACTCACAATAAATGTCCATGCACATGCACTAGGGTTAAGCGTACACATAGTAGCTCATTGTTGCAGACTATCTAGGTGTACCTAATGTTCCAACCATTGACGTTGGCATGGCCATTGATATGGCCGTTGGCTGGACTCCCAGCCCTTTGGACATCGGCCTTTTGAATGTTGGAATCCTTACATCCGCAAGCGCATCCGCAGCGAACCGTGTTGTCTATGACATATGGGAGTTAGAAGATGCGTCCGATAAGTCCCCAAACAACTACTCACCGATGACAAGGCGGAGGGGATAGTCCTCAGAGGAACCAATTCCCTCGACGAAGACGTCGGGAAGGCAGGCGCCTTCGCTCAACTTTTCGCCGCAATGGCCTTCCCAGTGGACTAAGGAACGATACTTGGCGGGAATGTACCCTCGTTCGAAAATGTGATTGGTAATGTGACCAAGCTTTTCGAAGGGATTGCCGTGGACGTTCAATGAGTCGAAGTTGACGCGTTGCGCGACAACGTGACCGGTGGGGGAGTTCACATAGCTGTAAGTGAACCACAAACCAGGGGGCATGTCGGCTAAATATCCTCGATCAGCTTGCCATTCAACCAGCATATTCATCAAAAGGCTTACCGATGATGAGTCGGAGAGCAGACTCTTGGCAGTTGCCAACGCCTTGCTTGAACAAGTCATCCAAGCTGTGGCTGGACTTGACTCGGGTGCCGTCTCTGCGCTCCCACCAAGTGGAAGCGCGGTACTTGGCATCAACGAAACCTTGTTGGAAGATGTGCTCAAGAACACTTTCCAAGTCGGTGAGTCTTTGGTTCTTGAAATCCAACTCGACCAGCTGAGCGGTCGAGGCACGGTGAGAGCGCGAAATTTGGTGGTACGTCAACCAGAAATCTCTGTTTGGGTTGGGATGGTACTCCTTGAGATTGTTGATCCCAGCGCACTGAGGGGAGTGGATGTCGTTGATGATGGAAGGCATGTAAAGGTAAAGAAGGAGGCTGAGAGGGAAACTGAGAAGTTGAGAAGATTTGGAACGGTTAGAACGAGTGTAAGTTGTTTAGCTAGCTGGGGGTTTTCGATGCTGAATTTCTCCCAGCATTCAGTGAGCTTTTTATACCACTGGTGAGAGGCACCGGTGCTTCCTGTTTGCGCTGTTGCGAGACGCTAGGACACCTCACGAATCTGTTCTTTCACTTTTGTGGATGCAGGAGGTATACATCCGCCGGAATACAAGTGCGCTGATAGGAGGATTGATCGTCTTCTTTTGACGTTCAAGGTTCACACCACAAGCCAACAGACGCTACATTTGATTCAAACGAATGTATCCAACCACTCTTCCATAAAACCAAGGTTCAGGTTCGGTAGGCATACTTCCCAGTTAGCTTCATTATCGACTTCATCGTCTAACGAAGGACCTTCAACTAGTTATACACAGCGCGACGTTGAAATTTCCCATCTCCTTCAGGCTCACACGCACATGTGAAGTCATTCTGCTACCGATTGTCACTTAAGCTCATCGGAAGCCCATATGTCCTTTGCGTCCGTACTAAAGTTATGTCAAAACCTCAGCACATTCTCATTGATTAGTATTGATAAATAAGGTTCCTTCAAATTCGACCTTGTGTTACGCCGATGAACTTGATCTCGTTCTGATCAATACAGCTACTCGCACCCCAGAAGATATTCTTAGATATCATATGCCTATAACGAGTAAAGAGGTGGGTTCTAAGAGCTTCTAAGGAAATTGATTACGAACGAGAAACCCCGTTCTGAAGAATTGACTATGGCGGTGGAAATTCCCCTCCGTCTTGTGGGAGTGACGCCTGGAACAGAACTTCCATCGGCATGGAGCATATACTAGTATTAAGGTTCTGACTCGATGACTGGATGAACACAACAAGTCATCAAGGACCTCCTGATACTGATAGGAGAGATAGGGTCTGTCAGGGGTCTGCATGGTTATCTCGGCGCTCCGTTTCTTTGGGCGCTTTGCCATACTTCGCTTCTGTGACTTGTGCTCACTGCTCCGTAGCACATGCTGCTGAAGTTGAGCGATTTCTCAGCACAAATACCTTCGACATGATGTGGCGATTATGGCCAGCTCACCATCGACTTACCATGAAGATTGCCATCGCAATTTTGGTTTCGACGCTCGCGACGACCAGCTTTGGTTTAGACTCGTCTCCGAACTTGGTACGCGTCTTGGGACCTCAGGCAGTGAACCTCTGGAGGCTCGACGCGGCAAATAAAGTGAAACCCCTCAAGAATGCAGGACTTCGTGTTCAGGACTCCAATGAGTCGAATCAATTGGCCGAGTTCCCGCCTCAATTCTTTGAACAACCTCTCGATCACACCGGGCAAGTAAACGGAACCTTCAAACAGAGATACTGGATCAACACGAGGCACTATACTCCTGGATCTGGTGGTCCTGTCATTGTGCTGGATGGTGGAGAGACCAGCGGTGAAGATCGGCTACAGTTCTTGGATACTGGTATCGTGGAAATCCTTGCTCGGAGCACGGGAGGCGTCGGGGTAGTCCTTGAACATCGCTACTATGGTGAGTCCGAATTTCTCCAGACATATTGATGTGCTGATCCCTCCCAGGTGAATCTATTCCGGTCCCCGATTTTTCTACCGACAATTTGCGGTGCGCACAATTTACCCAAAATGACCCAAGCTTGGCTCATTGAAACCCTACAGCTTCTTGAGCAATGAGCAAGCGGGTAGGTAAACACCCAGTCCAATACGTGTCGTAACTAAAGTCCTCTGCATAGCCGCGGACTCTGCTAATTTCATGGCCCACGTCAAGTTCGACGGAATAGATGAAGACCTGACGGCGCCCAATACGCCTTGGATCTACTACGGAGGCTCGTATGCAGGAGCTCGTGCTGCCCACATGAAAATACTGTATCCCGACCTTGTTTTCGGCGCGATCGCTTCGAGTGGTTTGTATTGCCTCCTTTATTCGTATCTTCTCTGTCTTGACAACCAAGTTGTAGGCGTCACCCACGCGGCTTTGAGTAACTGGCAATATATGGATATCATTCGACGGGCCGCGGATCAGACTTGCATGAATCATCTCACGAAGTCTATTGAAATCATCGATGCGATCTTGACAACTCGCGTTTTTGCGCGCCCACTTAAAGGATTGTTCGGGTTGGCAGACCTTAAACACGATGTTGACTTTGTCTCCGTTTTAGAGGTCTGTTAGTTTAATCTCCTTTGCCATCGCTGACACCTGTCCTTCCAGAGTCCCTTAGGTTCATGGCAGTCCAAAAATTGGAATCCTGCTATCGGAAGTACTAGGTTTGATCAGTTCTGCGCTGCAATCAATCAACCTCCGGCTGGCAAGTCCGCTCTTGTAGAATTGCCGTATGGGCACGAGGAAAGGCTGGTTCCCGTCGTTGATGGGCTTAGCTTGGACTTCTCCCTCATTAACTACGCAAACTTTACGAAGAATGTAAGCCTTCCGTTTCAACATCGAGAAACTCAACTGAAGGTTGTGTTTTGAAGAGCGTCGTCTCTCGCTGCAGGTCCACTGTTGAAGAAGTGAGTCGCTCGTCGTCATATTATGGTGTCACCTCTCTTCTAAGACCGAGCATCCAGTGCTTTGGAACTTTTGACGAAAGCCAATACCAAGAGATTGGACTTGACCAGGAATGGCGCTTATGGACGTTCCAAGTTTGCACACAATGGGGCTATTTCACCGTGAGTCTTCCCATCCACCCGCGATGCTTTCACCTACATTTAGTACCCTAGACTGCACCACCAGACCCTTTCACTCCTCGAATTATCTCGAAATTGTTAACTCTCGATTACGAGTCTAAGATTTGCAAACAGGTGCGACAAGACTCGACAAGTCGAATCTTGAGACTTACCCTCAGATAGGCATACCCACCTGGAAAGTTCTTCACCGTCCCACCCCTTCCTAATGTCACTGCAGTGAACGCGATCGGCGACTTTGGTATCGCAGCAGACAGGCTTGCTATCATCGACGGCGAAGGTTTGTTTTGAATTCCCGCTTCGATTCTATCGAGCTAATTTCATTGTGTGATCTAGTCGACCCATGGAGGCCCGATACCCCTCACAGCGATGACGCTGCGCCTCGTCCTGACACCATCCTCCGACCTTTCAAGTTGATTCCCAGTATGTCCCACTCTTCGTTCCGTTGCAGCCTCGATCTCAAACAATGACGCAGATGCTGTTCATCATTACGATGAATACGGCTTGGCTGATATA
This sequence comes from Pleurotus salmoneostramineus, assembly GCA_002583695.1. Taxonomy (NCBI): domain Eukaryota; kingdom Fungi; phylum Basidiomycota; class Agaricomycetes; order Agaricales; family Pleurotaceae; genus Pleurotus; species Pleurotus salmoneostramineus. The sequence goes on from BEWF01000329.1 coordinate 72,016, forward strand.
TTCGAAGAGCCACCCGAGATCCTCCAGATCCACAATGAGATGATAATGTTCGTTCAGGACTGGCTTGAGGACTTCAAGGCAGACAGGAAGGAGTCCTGATTTACTTACGTGACGTAATTGTCGCACGATCTCTTGGATACAGCTTGTAGTGACATTGACGCCCAACATTATCCCTTCGTTCTGATTCACCATGGTTGGTGGTGCGAGTGATTCCGTACAAGCTCCAGAGATCCTGGATAGTCTGGACTTACCAGCGGTTGCGCGTTATATAACTTCAGAGAAATGTCAAAACATCGTCCTAATGGTGCGTACGTTCGGTTATCTCCGCCGGCATGAACAGACTTAGCAACCACTTATCCTAGCTTGGTGCGGGTCAGTGCTTCTCTTCTCTACCCTGTTATCTATAATACTGACAAAATAAACCGTTGACAAGGCGTCAGTACTTCAGCTGGTATTCCAGACTTCAGGTCACCTGGAACAGGTAAACTCCGTCATCCAATCTAGGACGTAACACATACCAACCCTTGACTTCAATAGGTCTCTATGTAAAGTGGCTTTTATGTACCATTTCCGAGCCATTGCATCTCATCGATGGTCAAGGATAATCTGGCTAGGCTAAATCTTCCATTTCCTGAAGCCGTCTTCGAGATCAAGTTCTTCAGGCGCAACCCAGTGCCTTGTAAGTACGTTACCAGTCACAGTTCATCGCTACTTGGCGCTAACGCCTCCTTCGATCAGTTTATGCCCTAGCCAAGGAGCTCTACCCTGGCAAATTCCGACCGACCATTACCCATTCGTTCATCAAACTTCTGGCGTCCAAAAACCTCTTGCATACTTGTTTCACACAGAACATAGATACGTTGGAACGCAGAGCTGGGGTACCGGACAATAAGATCATCGAGGCGCACGGCAGCTTCGCCAAGCAGCGTTGCATTAAGTGCAAGCGCAGGTATGACGACGCCTTGATGAAGAAGCACGTTGAGCACGGGAAGGTGCCCACATGCAACACATGTGGGGGATACGTCAAGCCCGATATCGTATTCTTTGGTGAATCGGTGGGCATAAGATTCAATCTGTCCCGCTTCTCCATTTCTGAAACTCAAGCCACCATCCTTTAGCTTCCTAACGAATTTCTCCAAGCGATTCCTACCGTTGGGGAGGCCGATCTACTCATCGTAATGGGGACGTCCCTTACCGTCCATCCGTTTGCCTCTCTGGTGGAATATGTCGATGATTCCTGCCCGCGAGTTCTCATCAATCTGGATCGCGTCGGTGATTTTGGCGACCGGGCAGATGATGTCGTCCTTCTGGGGAAATGTGACGATGTCATCCTGGAGCTCGCTGAGGCTCTCGGATGGCGAGAGGAGCTGGAAACACTCTGGGCGGCTACAGCGGACAGTGTCAAGTCCACCGACAATGTAATCGAGCAGGAGAGGGAAAGTGGATCGGGCGAGCAGGAAAAGAAGGCTAACACCGATGTAGATGTTGGGAAATTGACGGAAGAGATTGGGAAGAAATTGTCACTTGACGACAAGCAGCCCAACGAAGAAACCAAGGGGGACAGTCGCGGTATAGCTGAACCTTCTTCTTCAAGTCGTGAAGAAGCTCAGGACGACGAGGCCAAAGAAATCATTCCCAAGCAAGATGGAATCAAGACTCCGACAACAAATTCCTCGCCTCGTCCACAAAGTCGCCCGCTTGCCACTGGGCAAAAGGTAGAAGTAACGGTGACAGCTCCTGGTATCCCCAATTCTCCTGCTGGTGGCATTTCAAATTCCAAGTCATAGCTTTTGCACGTCTTTTTTTCGCGCGTAATGATTATAATTGTCCACGTAGATCTCACAATTATTTTTCTTGCTACAATTCCTTGGAGCCTACTTTTCGTTGAGTAACGTGGGTAACCCGGCTAACTTCATCTTCACTCCAATTTCGAATAGATAGTCCAGGCACTGGAAAGGAGTAAAATCAACCCAAAAGAGGGTAAAATGAAAGCTCTATACCTCTGTCTGTGTCTTGGCTTTCTGCCAGTCGAGGCCTGTGTGAAGTTGTTCAAGAAGAATACTTGATCGCAGGTCTAGTAGCACATACCCCAGACGTATACCCCGTGCCGGCGTACGAGGACGCCAGCCGCATCGGGATACTGCTTCATGGCTTCTGCCATGCTTTCTTGCAAGTCTTCTTCATTAGGCGTGTTCTCGATGATGGGCACGACTAGGGTGTCCAAGTACGACAACGCGCGGCCGACTCCGCCTACTCTAACACCCTTGATCATCTAACGATCACAAAATTGTAAGTAAATTGTGGTCGACGGTGCAGAGACCAAACCTCTTGGTGAGATATTTCGAAAACTGGCCCAGACCAAAGTAAAGTGGCCATGACCGCATGCTGTGAGTGAGTGTGGATGCAGCTACCCGCGTCGCGTAGGTCGAACGAGTTCCAGAACAAGGGCGTGCATGCAGATTCTTTTAAGTCCAAAGCTGGTCGTCGAAGAAAAACACGGTCTGTGTGCGGCGATGGGGACTTCACTTGGGGGTACGGAAGAACGAAGATGTGTGTAGGTTCAATTCGCTCCTTTTGCACACCAGAAGGGGCGATATAGACTTTATCACTGAAAATTGATCGATTCAGTGATAGAGTCAAGTCGGATGCAATGGCCATTTACTTTTCGCGAATGCAGATTCCGCCACCTGTCCCAGTCACCCACCCAACATTGTAGAATAATCTACACAATTCTGGGATCAAGTTCGCTGGCTAAAAGTTTTCTGATCAGGGACGAGATCGAAGGACTCATGGGTCAGACTGACATGTGTAGCTTCATTGGAAAGGACTAGATAATCGCTGTCTGACATTCTTAGTGTGGATCGTGTACGTAGTAGAAGGTGCGACGGTTTTATACAGACCTTCCCTAATCGCATCATCAACGAACGATCTGACGATTGGAGTGCCCCTATCTAAGGTTCGCTGAGTTGGAAGGCGTCAAGCTTCACAAGCCTCAAGCTCAAGGCCTATCGCGAACATGTCACTGGTACTACCCAACCCAGAACTCAGACCGTAGACTATACGTATACGTGCAGTATTTAATAATACAGGAACAACAGATATCGTGACATCGTAACGGTCGTAACGAAAGATGATGGTTCTAGATCTAGTCATTGTAACAGCATGTCCTCCTCACTGCCTGTTGACAACGAGGATGGCAATACGACCATCTTGAGGGATACCATGGTTGACGCCATC